>JAPEVG010000402.1:0-31284 GCA_029747595.1 Trametes cubensis
AAGTCTGCTGGCCCAGATGGTCCAGGTCCCGCCAGCGGCTCGCTCAAGGATTTGAAGCAGCCGTCTGCAGCCACTGCCAACCCTGCCGTCGCTCAAGGATCGGAGACGTTGCCTGACTACGTTCCCGGTTCGAGCTCGCAGCCTGTGGCGCCGGAGAAACCCAAGTTCGAGACTGCGGAAGAGGAGAAGAAGCGGCTGGAGAGGGAGGAAAGAGAACGACTGCTCGCTGCAGGGGGATCGTCCAACACGAGCCAAGAACCGGACGCAAAAGACCCCCCTCCGGATGAACTGCCTCCGTACCAGGAGTTCTGAACTCTCACCATGCTATGTACGTCCGCCTGAACTTTGGATCTTGTTTCGAATTCGTTCGAGTCCGGATTACTTGTACGTCTGAAGTGTAGTCGCAAGTGAATGTAGTTATAGTCTGTGTAACGTCTTCGCGATCTTGCCATTGGATGGTATGGTAACTTCGACTTCATGCGAATTTCTACCTTGTACTCCGTTGCATACGCCTCTGCTACAATCCAAAGTTTGTACAAAACGGCCGGGGCAAGTATGAATACGCCCCAAGAGGACAAAAGAAAACAACATGCCAGGAGCGTGGATTGAACACGCGACCTCCAGAACTTCAGTCTGTTGCTCTCCCAGCTGAGCTATCCCGGCGATGTGTGAAAACACGCCCGTATGCCTATGATGCGCGCATCGTCGTGCCTGAACCCGCACCCGATGGTTGAGCAATATGCAAAGGACTGCCATATGCGCGATCAGCGAACGACCCAATGTTGTCCCCTTCGGGGTGACATACGAAAAAATTGGAACGATACAGAGAAGATTAGCATGGCCCCTGCACAAGGATGACACGCTTTCCCGGAGTGGTAGACCTACGGGTCTCAATATTTATTTTGCTTGTTTCGACAATGACCAACTTGACTGATATCAGACTTGTAAGCTATAAACTTGCCACTTTCCACTTTTGTTGGACCCTGGTGACTGACTACTGTAATGCTCCTGTCATTGTCGTCGATCCCTATGACGGACAATATCAATCTCTCACAAAGACATACGGCACTGCGCTAGTGCGTCATTCACTATACTGCGAGCCACTACGAGCCCGAGACCGTCACCACAAGCGGGAACCGTGACATCGGCCGTAAAAGTTCGCGACGCCCGTGTTTCTACCTTTCTGGAGACACATCCACACGCACACCATGAGCCGACCTCGGTTCTTGCCTGAGCCATGTGGAGATGGCTGCGACAGGCTAATGTCCACTGCGCAAGGAAAGCGATGGACTCCTATCCTCCAATGCTCTGCTGATTTCCCACCCGAAGTGGTGAGCAAATTTTATTGCAAGATTGTATTGAACTATAATCGCTGATACTGATACTGCCGTCCATAGTTTGAGATCGCTATATCTCAGTTGATCCACCATCCTGAGTACAATTCGACGCTGATCCTGAGGTCAGAAACAGTCGAGGAAAGGACGTCGGACATGCCACCCTCGATACCCGCGCTAGAGGGCTTCCGCCCGATCCGCAACATACATCGACGCCTACTTCCCCGCAGGCCAGGAAGAGATGCCGGTCTGGAACAGCATTGTACGCTGTATACGTCGGATGCCGACGAACAAAATCGCCCTGTCGTCCTTGTTCTGACGCCTATCCTGGAGGAGGGCGGCTCCCTGCCATATTACCACCCCGCTGTTCGCCATCTGGCCTTCCGCTATGTCAACGCTGAAATCCCATTGTTACGGATAGAAGTCGACCCACTGCCCTCGACTCCCACCGATCTGGACTCGCGGCTTTACCGGACGTGCCTAGCACTCCTTGATACCTTGCACCGCTATGGATGGGGCGCGCTCACGAACTACAAGAAACGTGTACACCACGACTGTATCATTCCAAGAGAAGCCTATCAGGATTTGTACCTCGTCATGCGGGAACGGCACAAGCATTTAGTGAATGAATGGCAGGAGGTCACCGATCCCCTGAAGCATGTCTTCGAGGTAGGCGTCAGGCCGAAGCTCCTGCGATTGGTTAATCAGCACCTCACCTATCCAGTAGGACATCGGCATTGCGACGTTCCTGATGCTCTTATGGAAAGAGAGCTTCGGCACTCAGGGGGAAAATGGGTTAAATGACGCAGCAGTGCCAGAGAACCTCCAAACGGCGCCTTGGAAAAGCTGGCCTCGTCCTCCTGGGGGCTTCATAGATCTGGGGTATGTCCTGGCAGAATAACCTACGCAGGCATTCTAACAGTGCACCAGGTGCGGTAATGGTCTTCTTACTCATATCCTGATCGCCGAAGGCTACGAAGGCCATGGCATCGACGTGAGGGCGCGTACCTCATGGTCGCATTACCTTGGAGCAACCCAAAGTCACCTTCATACGGAAGCTCTCGATCCTACCGCCTTCTTAGAGCCGACCGCGATTCGAGAACATCCCTACCTTCGCGAGGGGGTATTCATCATCGCCAACCACGCCGACGAACTGACGCCTTGGACGCCGGTGCTTGCAACCCTCTTTTCGGCGTCGGGGTATCTGTCCATCCCTTGTTGCGCGTGGACGTTCGATGAGAAGTACGAGCGCTCAAGGGTTTGGGACTATCCTGTCCCGGATGACAGTTTCGTGGACAGTTTGAACCTTGGTGGAGAGGGCGGCAACACAAGCTCGTACTCGAGATACCGGATCTGGCTGGCAACCCTCAGTCTTTATTGCGGATGGGCGGTCGAATGTGAGACCTTGCGCATACCGAGTACGAGGAACTGGGCCATCGTGGGTGCGTCGAATTTCGGTCCATCTTTGGCTGTAGCCTCGTGCTGATCAAACATGTCGATAGGGAGGAAGCGGACTGCGGAGACCAAGGAAGAGCTGGAAATATCACGAGAAAGAGCACAGGGAATTATCTCGCAGGTCAAAGAGCGTGGGCTGTTCAAGACGAGGATTCCCGAGGGGAAAGCGAAGGATCACTGACGCGGAGCGCGGGAAGTCATGCTAGTGCTCTAAAATGCATTCGCCGTGGACAACGTACTCATGAAGTACGGAACATTTTTGATGATCCTCGGGGACGATGACGGGATTGTGCAGATGACGAGAGGCCAAGTACGTGCATAGCACAGATGCATTGCTCATATGGGCGCTTGTGGAGGTCGGAAGGACCGGTTCGCCTTTACTGGGCGTCTCCATTCCTTGCCCGAACCTCCTCCCTCTTGCAGCGCGGCTCGTATATACTTATGTGACTTTCTCTCTCTTCTCGTTCTCTTGCTTTATATTCAACAGCGTGCCTCTTGAATCCGTCTTGTGAGCGGTAAACACTGGTATGGGCTCTAAACTTCCTGACGAGCTCTGGCTCGAGATATTCGATCTCGCCGTCGAAGACGCGGACTTGTTCGACCACGCTTTACCGAACTCGTTCTCCGAGGCATCCTGGTTCAAGACGCTGTATGGCGACTGGTCACTCCGGACAGCTCATGAGGCCGTCAACAACGCACAACGGCGCAGCTATGCCACGAAGAAGGTGGGTGTCCGCACTCTATTTCGTGGCCCGCCTTCGTTCCAACGTACTTCATAGGCTATCATGTCCACCTGTAGAACTTGGCGCCGACTAGGCTACGAGTTCTTCTACCGTTTCCTCTTCTTCAGCAACCCACGCAATATCCAGCGTGTATGTGCCCTGTTAGAGCGGGACAAGGACTTGGGCTGGCGGACGAAGCGATTGCACGTAACTCGCTACTTCGCCGGTGGCGGGACGACTATGGAGATGACTCAGAATGCTCTGGTGTCCATTATCCGGCATTGTCCTAATCTGAAGATATTCGTCGTCAACTGGCCATTATCGAACACCCTCAGGGCCATCGGCGATGCCCTTTGCACCTACTGTCCACGGACCCTGCGTGTGATGCACATCAATGTACCCACAGCGTCGCTTGCCAGGCTTATATTCATGCTCCAATGCTTACCGGCATTGGTGACACTGCACGTAGAATTCGATGGTACTCCCCCTGAACAGATCAACCTCGGCGCTGCATCCGATCTCGCACTCACCTTGCCTTCCCTCCGACATCTATCGCTGAGGGGCCCGTTCCAGGATTTCCTCGAAGAGTCGATAGGTTGGAACATGCCATCACTGAGAGCGCTAGCTCTCGACTTTGTCAATCACCGAGACGATTTCCCCGACCTCATCGAGTTCCTTCGCATTCATGGGACACAACTCACCTTCCTGGATCTCAACATCATCCCGACACTCGACGTCTCGACGATACTCGACTTGTGTCCTCTTTTGGCGACATTCACATTCAATCCCGACTGGCGCATTCCCAGCTGGGAACAGCACGCGATGCCCGCGAGCGCGCAAGTGCGCAGACCACATCCAAACATTACGACGATCGGCCTACATCACCTCTTGTACGCATTCGGTGTTGGTTACGCCGCGACCTACGACAAGATCGATCCATACGCTACCCAGATGATCCGTCGTCGCAATGACATCAACTTTGCTGCCCTCAACAAGCGCAACTTCCCGCGCTTACAGCGGATACGCGTCTTGAATACGACCTTGCTCTCCGACCTCGAGGCAAACAATGGGCCTAGCCAGCAATGTTACGGTCGGTGGGAGCGGTGGTGGAGGCAGTGTCAAAAGGAGGGCATTCGGCTGGAAGACTGTACCGGGGCGGAGCTGGGTACCCTGCCCATGGACCCAGAAGACGAGACCGATGACGAAGAAAGTGTGGTGGACGAGGCCCCAGAGAACCAGCTCACGTCGCTGAGGGAGCTCCTGATGGAGTGCAAGAGGATGAATGCGCAACGCGAGTCGGACGTGACCCCTCCAGCGCTCCGGATGATATACGCCGGAAACTCTCGATTATCATAGCCATAGTAAGTGCTCTTCCCAGGTTCCTCCCATAAACATATGATTCACTCCGTTTCGTTGCTTCCAGTGCGGCTTCTGCGGCCTTCTGGCGACCTCTTGGACTCCACGTTGAACGTTGATCGCTGAACGCTTGTCGAGCTATCTAAGTCCCTACTCCGCAGTCACGACACCAGACGCTTGAATACGACTGTGACGTCTTTTCGCCGAGGATATTCTCCTATGCATACATTCACACGTGTTGTCCCCTGCTATCGCGCTCTGTTCTCTTCCGTACTGAACCCGGCCTCCCATATGTATAATAGACAGGCAATCGCGATCCCTGCTGCAATCGTATACTATTCGGCGAAGTTATGACTGGACGCACTCGGTGAATGGGACCAGTCTCTTGCAGTTTGCTCTACTCGGTTCTGACTGGTGGTTGCTTCATAGAGCCCTCTTCCGAACTAAGCTTGTTGGCAATTCTTCCTGATAGATACACGACCTCATTCATGTAGGGCTACAATGTGACGACGATAGGTGACAAGTTGGAAAACGTGCTAGAAATCGTACAAATCCGGCCTCTCCGAGTGGAACGCGACTTTCTTCTTTACCTTGGCCTTCTTGAAGCTGCTCCCCGGCTTCGTGACGGTCGGCTCTGTAGGGGCAGGTTGAGAGGGCGCAGAAACTTGCACTTGCTCCAACTGCACTTGCACTGCCGCAAGAGATGTGGTTCCAGCAGGTGCCGTCGTCGACGTTCCCGACGAATGGCTATGGTCGTGTCCGGCGCCCGCCTCCATCGCGATGGTGTTTGCGGACGGTGTCGTTCGTCGTTCGCTGACACCACCCTCGACGTCCAAATGTAGGGTTTCAAAGATGAGTCGTTTGCGCATGCACTTGAACGCGAGGTTGTTTTCCCCCGAAGATGTGAGACCGCGAAGGGTGGAGAACTTGTCGCTGGGCGGAAGTAAGGTGTGAGGGGCAGGTAGAGCGTGTATGTGGACGAGGCCGTGGTGAGATGAGAACATTGCGGTGAGGGATGGATTCGCTGAAAAAGGATAGTGAGCGGGGGATTTATTCGATCTCTGTGACGGTACTCACAGCCGAATGCTGCAATGGTCACCGATGCGTCCGTGAGCCACCCAAGCTTCTGTACCCATCCGGGACCACCGAAAGCCTCCTGGCAAAGGTGCGGCGGCAAGCATATTGAGGCACATGCGTGGGGATAACGACGAAGTAAAGCCTTCAAACTGTGCAAGAAATAACATATATCCTACATCCCGACTCAGCATAGGTCTCGTCCACGGACATATACTTAGTGTACTGCTCACCTGTGGGGACAAATCGCCCCATTCATACGACCCCAGGGAAGGTATGCACACTCGCGGGGCGAGGGAATGGTCCGGCTCGCGCTGAGCGAGGATCTCCGAAAGCTTTTGGATCACATTTCTACACGGTGAAGATGTTGCAGATGACTCTGCCTGTGGATCAATGTCCAGAAAACGTCCTTCGCTACGAGCAGAATTGATCACTGCCTCTGGCATGCGGGCAGTCAGATCGAAAGTACGGCAGAAATCGTCCGCGGACCTGTGATGACCATTCTCCGGTTATTCTTGTCATGTAAAGTGCACAGGCTACTTACTGGCTTGGAGTCGATACCGTTGTCTGGAACTGCTTCATTTGCTCGTACCTCCACGCGATTTTGATCTTCGTGTCATGCTCAGATGCCCGCTCGTCCTCTTCGTCGTCAGCAGCAGCAGACTGTGACGAGAGGTGGGATCTTGGGCTTGCGCGGGAGCAGGCGCGCTGCTACTGCCGGGGGTCCACATACATTCGGCCAAAAAGGTCTCCGGGTGCGCGTCGACTACACAGACGCGTTGTCCACATGCCAGGCCCTGCGCGGCAAAGTACTTGAGAACAAGCTCGCCATACGCGGAGTGCGCGTCGGGCGCGAGGACGAGGAGAGAGCAGGAGAGGGGCAGGCCGCCACCGAGGATGTCATCGAGAGAAGGGATGCCGGTAGACGTGATGATGGTCGCGATGGATCCTGGAGACGTGCGCGTCCCCGTAGGTAATGGCTGTTGTTTTGCGGTCGTACGTCGCTTGAAGGCGGACATGGCGTGCACGACGCGAGGTCCTGGTCGAGGCAGTCAGTGTACAGAAGAAACCGCCGATCGCGATACGCGCGCTGCTGCCACAACGGGCCACGGCGCGCGCCGCGCTCGCGACGCTCCCTCCGAGGCGCTCAGGGACAAGCTTGACCTGCTGCCGTACACCATGAACTTCAAGGAAACGCTCGGTGTCGAACGCCTCTGACGACCCGTCGACATGCTTTTTGGGCGGTTTGCAAGACAGGCAATCGGGTCCTGGAAGACACTTCTCAGTCTCAGGCCACGAGACGTCGTTCACTTCTGTAGAGTCCACCGGCGCAGTATTGGGTACTGGAGCCTTCAGGTGCGCCTCCTTCGGTACTCCTCGAAATTGCCTGATATCATGAAGGGTTAGACGATCAACTTCGCGTGTTTCTTGCATCTGTTCGGTGAACATGTCGCGACGCTATCCTATGTGAGTCCTAACTTCTTTGATGTTTATGGCTCGCTCATCCACCCGCATAGGTGGAGGGCCCTTCAATGATGCCCACAATGTCTATGAATGGCGAGCTCACACTAGAGCTCAAGCGAATCAACCCTGCTGAACTGAAGCGAGGCGACCTCGTGACCTATATCTCACCTCTCGACCCCACTCGGAGGGTCTGTAAACGAGTTACCGGCCTGCCTGGGGACGTCGTATGTGTGGATCCCACAGGACAGTATGCTCCCTCGACGGAGCACGTCGTCATACCACGGAATCACCTGTGGGTAACTGGCGACAACTTGCCATACTCCCGAGACTCGCGCATGTACGGACCTGTACCTTTTGGGCTGGTAAAGGGCAAGTTATACGCCAGGGTGAGTGCACATTTGCTGCTCTGCTATGTAGCAGCTAAATCTCATGTCGCCCCAGGTACTGCCTTGGAGAGATAGAGGGGTATTCCGTAACACTTTCGAGTACATCGATTGACCTTCGCGCCCGTACCATCGTAATTGACCACCAAAACTATGCAAGTAATACTAATACGACCCTGTTCAATCTCCCGTTATCCATAGGTCATTGTCTGACCCGCCGCGCCAATCACCCAAGCCTTGTACGGTTCTATGTGTCTTGTGCGCGAGGCTCCAGCGAGGCTCGGAGTCGCTCCGAGCGAGCTAATATTCTGCCAACAAGACACTACCATACAACAAAGGCCCTACCACGAACTCCTTGCGACGCTCCAAACTCCCCGGATCTACTGCGCCTCATCCGGAAGTGTTCGGTGTAACCTGGCTTCTTCTTTACGATCGCACATGAATCTCACTCCCACATCCTGTACAGTGGGAATGGACGAGAGTATCCGCTGCGCAACAGCTTCACCGTCGAATGCCAGGATATCTTGCCCTCCACAAAGCATCCCAGGAGCCAACGGTCTGTGGGACCCACGCTTACACGCCGCATCGTCGCAGCATAGCCGAAAGTCCAACTTCTTGATCCGCAGATACGAGAAAGAATCGAGGAGCCTGTCCTGTAGGGCCAAGTCAAGTCAGCGACGCATTTAAACGCGAAAAAAAMCAACGTACAATGGCTGCCATATCTACGAGTATCAGCTGGTCTTCCTCGCATTCAGTTTGTGCGCAAAGCCGGATGTATAGGAAGAGCGCCTCTAGAGAAGAGTCCCCCAGCTGCCGCAAGACCATGGGGAGACCGCCGTCCTCGAGAACCTCAAGGTTGTGTATGAAGAGGTGTAACTGAGATATAGAAGCATCCCGGAGGATTGTGTGCACCATGCAGAAAGGATCGTACGTCAGAACATTCAGGTAGAGCACCTCGATTGCGCAACTGAACCCAGCGAGATAGACGTCCGCGACGGTGCCACTGACCGTCTCCAATTTCGTCCACGCCCCAAATGAAGCTTGGTCAAGTTGATTGAGACGGCGAAAGGCATCTATCGTGGCCCGTTCGCGCGGCAGGATGTCCGGAGTAAGGGCATCCGCGAAGACGGTAGTGATGCACAGGTTCCGCACGTCGGGAAAGGCGTGGATATACGGCGCGAGCAGGGGACAGTCCGGGCTGTCCAGGATGAACTCTTGCACTTTCGGGTACTGCCCGGGCACTTTGGCACGGCTGAGCTCGACCTCGTAGCCTCGAATCTCGACTGTCTCGAGGCTGTGGCGGAAGCGTTGCAGCAGGACGACGGGATGCAGGACGTGGTGCGGAAGCGCTTCCATTTGGTCCAGGCCCTCTTGGTATCCGATGACCAAGGTCCTGAGATCAGCTTGTAGACAGAGGAGCATGGTCATCACAAATGACCCAGCGGGGCTCACGATGAGCGAGGTAAGAGTAGACAGGGAAGCGAGTCCATCGGAGAGCTTTGGGTATAAGCGTAGTGTCTCCTCCGCGTGGTCCAGGCGTAGAGATGTGAGAGACCGGAACGAGTGTCGGAGGAAAGTATCTGATAGACCCGGCGCAATAGGCTGCAACCTGACAGGAGGATGGGGCTCCATGTCGATTGTCAAGTCGCACAGGAAGCCCGGGCGGTTAGGCTCAGCGTTCAAGAAGGCGGTAAACGCGTTCATGTCGTAGACATTGTCTATCACGACGCGTCGTCGCAGCATCATCTTGGCGATCTCGTGGTAGAGTATGCGACAGGTCTTCATGAAAGAAGACAGCGTTTGTCGCGAGGCGAACGCAGCCACCTCCAGGAGGACGTCATAACTCAGCGCCGGACCAGTATGCGACATGCCACTGGACGTTCAATCAGGCGGTGATTTCTTTCAGATTTTACTCCCTAGTCGCGCAAAGCAACTCACGGTGTATACTCCATGCCTTCTGACGGTGCCTAGTCTATGCGGACGCGCGAGTCAAGGGGTGTTGGAAGAGCAAGAGAAAGAAAGGTGGGGCCATGGTGAGTTGAACAGCGCTGTGAAGATGTACAGCAACGTAGAACAAGACTCGAGTAAAGCTTCTTTTGTAAATGACATCCTCTCAACCGGATCACCTCCGGGCCGCAGAGGTATCTTCGCTTTCCAGAATCCGGAGGTGATCAGCATCGTTCAGGAAGGCATAGGTGCTGAATATACGTTGTTACGGCCATGGTGCTGCCAAAGAACGTTTGACTTGCCCAAATAAGCGCGAACATCTCGCCACGGCGGCCGGGGAGTCAATAGCATAGCGACATGCAAATTCCAACTTTATAATCTGTGTGCAGCACCATGTAATCTCGTGCAGTGTGAACCGTCTCGCACAGATCCATCAAGTACCATTGAGGCATCAAACATGGTAAGTTGCAATCGTCCAAGCACACAAAGCCAACTTGGCGCAATCATATCTGAACGATAGTAGACCTACACATCGACGGGTATACGGGCCTGAACCCCAGTCAAAATTTACAACGGGCGTATCCGTCGGTGTCCGGGATCTACGGATTTCCGGACAGCCCCGTATGGCACCGGAAAAAGTGCACTGGTGCGTAATGTTTTACGGGGCATTCTGGAGTGGCCATGGCCATGTACGCGTGCATCCGCGCATATCTGCACCTCTAGAATAGCCCAGCTTAATTGGGAACCTCATATACACGCGTATGCGCCCGTATCCAACCATATCTGCACGTAGGTTTACTGTTCAAAAACGCGAATATACGTTCCATTCTGCAAACGGCTGTACTAATAATATACACATATGGGCTCGCCGCCCATGTTTTCCAAATCTGCACATACGTGAAAGTCGCCCGCCGTCGTTCCCCCTCGCACCTGTACACATCCCATCCCTACCCATTTGTCGTTTACTTACCCCCTACCCCCACTTTGTATCGCCCTGCAACCTGCATGCTTGAAACAACAAAGGAACAACCGTTAGACGAAAGCTGTGGCAAGTGGGCTCAGGCATGGTATCAGAGCGCGATACTCACCTGGCACGGACCCTATGTGTTCGGACTGGGCATCACTGGGCGCATATAGTCAGTGTTCTGAGCCTATTGTCAATCTGTAATGCCATGGACTTACGTGCTTGAGGGATCTGCACGGCTTGATGTGAGCGTCAGGAGATGCTAGGAGAAAGATCTCACAACAAGGGGACTGGGCGACAAAGGCAGGACGAGCGCACTGAGGATGGAGATGATGGTGGGCGGAAGACAAGTGAATGTCGAGACTCGAGGCGGCGCTGCTGGGCTTAAAGAGAATCGCGGGGCAGTAATGACGTCGATGTTTCGATCCTTAGCCAAGATAGGAAGCGGACACTTGTTTGAGAACGAGGAGGGCACGCGTACGTCAGTCGCAGGACTAGCGCAGGACGAGACTCCGGACAAGAGGGCAAGCAATGGGATTGGCTGAGGGCATGCTTCAGAGCAAACAGTGGCGAGCGCGGTCTTGTTCCAAACACGAGCGTCGTCAACCAAACAGCCCAAGGCAACAGACGGGTGTCAAACCAAACACATGCTTGACCAGGCTTCGTCAAGCAAGTCAAGCAGGTCAAGCAGACTCAACACGTCCAGATCGAGCCAAACACGGTCGAACGGAGCAGCGCGAAGCATGTTTGAGCATGTCTCGAGCATCGTCTCATTCAACACACGTCAACCGTGTGAATTTCCATCGTATCAGAGCAGATGGGTCCGGATGCACTCCGTAATTTTTGACATTTCGCAGAACAGGACGGAACAAAGCAGTAGGGCGCGTTGTTAATTTTGACTGGGCCTGAACATCCGTTCATCGGGTGAAGTTGATCGAGTACCCCCCTTGTCCATTGGGGACGAACTGGAAGTTGTCGGTGGAGAGACCAAAGTTCCCTACATAGTTTTCCATCAAGAGAACGAAACCCAGATTAGGGCATCGGACTCACCTAGTATACTGTTCCCAAGACCTTTGAGCTTATCGAGCATTTCCGTAGTCTCCCTCTTCTGGGCAGCCTCTATGCGAGAAGGCAGTGCAGCTAATGATCTGCGGATGGCGACAAGCTCTGGAGAACGGGACGGCAGGAGCTCGACCAGTTGCTTGTAGTCTGGCGTTACGTGTGTCTGTGTGTTGGGCTTACAGTGCAGTGTTGCACGAGTATCACTGACCTTCTTGTGCGCTTGACAGAGAAGACCACGAGCCAATCTGTTCGTTGGCGGCGGCTCGTCTTTGTAATGCTTTCACGTAGTGTGGATCGTCTTTCAACGCTGAAGGCCAGGGAAATATGAGTGAGTGCTGCCGGTATAGTATCGTCCATTTGCTATTACCTTCAGAACACGCTGCTACGACTTCTTTGTTGTCATTCTGGACTCGGCATTCATACGTCAACGCTCAATACTATCGAGGGTATATTACCCTTACCAGCTTCACGAAGCATGCGGCGATGTTGGCGTTGAGTATCGCTCTGGCCCTGGCACATTCCCGGGTAGCTTCTGTGACAACCTCGTCGTGCACCTCTTCTGTTGGTTGTGTCTCTTCGGGTGCGTCATCTTCTGCATCCTGATCAGCATCGTCGACCGCTCGCGCCTTTCCTTTGTTCGTGATCGGCTGTGGCTCGGAACGTTTAGGCAAACGTCCCAGAGCAGCCCTGTATTTGGCGAGAGCCTCATCCCATTGTTTGGACCGGAAATGCTCGTTACCCTCTTGTTTGAGCTCTTCTGCGTCCCTCAAGCATTTCTATATTGGTATGAGGGGATCAGTCGCGCTTCAATACCTCCGTTGAATAGCATACTCTGATGTGCTCTTCGGAATTCTCGTCTGTGATGTTATCCGGACTCGCAGCATTACTGGGTTCTGCCACGACATCCGGTACAGATGGTTGCTGGGAATTCTCGGACATCACGTCAGGTGGCTATTCTGGAAGGTGAGTGCGGTTGTGCCCAGCGTGCGTGACGGCCGTGGACGGTGTGGATGTGACGAAAGAGGAAGTGCGCAGCCTGAGGCGGAGAAATGAGTGGGTCTGGAGAGGCGCCGGTGTGAAAGCGATGCGGTCATGGCTGCCTCACACTCTGAAGATCTGATCTGTTCCCGGTACCCAGCTGCAGTGTCGTCTGGGAGTAAACTGGATGGGAAGTCTGCGAATATCCTGCTTCTTGTGAACGCTCCCCCTTCACCTCCTGATACAGTATATAAACCGCGCACGCACGCTGTGAGCATCCTATACCCCTCTCACGATACTCATTCGCTCATCCACATGCCAGGGATCAAAGACGCAAAATGCGTACTTGTTCTCGGTGCCACATCTGGCATCGGTCGCGCCTTGGCTCTCGCCATCCACGACCTTGACACCGCACCGACCGTCATAGTTGCGGGGCGTCGCCAGGAGCGGCTCGACGAGCTTGCCAAACAAGGCGAGCGTATCAAGACCGCCCGTGTGGACATCAATACTAGTGAGAATGAGCTCAAGGGGTTTGTTCAAGAAACGCTCTCCAAATTCCCAGAGGTAAGATGATTATCGTAAGTCTAATCTCGAAACCCACTGAGCCATCGCCTATAGTTAGATGCGGTCATCTTCTCGTCGGGCATCCAACATGTTTTCGATTTCACCAAGCCGGAGACCATCGATTTGAGCAGTACGTTGCATCCTCTAGGCCGTCTCCACGTAAATTCGCAGGATGTTGATACCTTCCTCAGAATTCCAGGACGAGATCACGACCAACTATGTGTCCATCTTCAAGCTGATCGTCTTCTTCTTGCCTCAGTTCTTGAAGCTGAGTGTATGTTATGCACTTGCTCTTCTGTACCAGGTTGGCTGAATGTACTGTAGGATGAAGGTCGCCCGAGCTTCATCATCCCGATCACATCCGGGCTCTCTATCGTGCCGTTCCCGAGAGTCGCCAACTACTGCGCCTCGAAGGCCGCACTCCATAGTCTCGATATCTCTCTTCGTACTCAACTCGCCAAGACGAAGGTGAACGTCATCGAGATACTCCCTCCGTGAGTCTCAAGGCGTCTCCAGTTTCCTTCCGACGACCTGTCACTGAACAAATCTGTAGGCTTGTCGAGTCAGAGCTGCACGATCGTGAGCCTCTTTTGAGCTTTGCTTGCCGTAGGATAGCTACTGACTAGTGTGTATAGATCAGGGTATTACCCCCGCTCTCGCTAAAGCGTGGATGCCTTTGGACGAGTTCACTAAGAACGCCATGGAGGGTCTCATTCGAGGCGATCCTCAAGTAGCTATAGGCACTGCTGCAAAGACCGTCAGCAAGTACGAGCAAGATAAACAGGAAACGGTGCAGCGCCTGCATGATCAAATCAGCGCCATCACTAGTTCCAATTAACACAGTATGTACAAGAATGTGACTACAGTACGAATAACGCAGCATATGGTATGTGTATATCTACAATAACAATTAAAGCAAAGCAATACACGGAAAGCACCTATGGAGAGCTCAATAACCATAGCAAGAAAACAGTACGACAAGAGTGGCGAGGAGACGGTCAGCTCAGGGTCAAGAGTCAAGACATCAGAAATCCGCATATAGATCGTCATCATCCGACTCAGACGTGAGTTCCAAAACATCGTCTGCTCCCCAAGAATGGTCTTTGAGCTTTCGGCCGGGTATGCGTAGCGTGAGCGATCCTGACTGAGTTCTCGCTGCAAGCCTCGTCTGTCGCATAGTACTAGGAACTGGCTGGGTTGCCGGTGCACCACCAGCGTTCGCAGGCGGCATCGACGTATTCGACGATGAACCAACAAGAGGGGCGTTCCCGGAAGTGTTACCTGTGCTCGTGCTGCCTTGTGGTTGCTCATTCGCAGGTATACCAGGGCTGGAAGTCGATGCTTTTGTCCTAGCAGCTACAGCCGCCGCAGCAAGACTGACTTCCTCCTCGCTGTCCTCCGCCTTATCCTCCGCCACAGTGTTGGTGGTTCTACGGCGCTTGAACGAGGGCCCGGCTGCGCCCGCTGAAGGCGGTGGGGGCGGCGGACGCGGCTTGTTCTCGAAGAACAGGTCGTTCGCGCGCACGAGCTTGCGGTAGAACTCAGTGTCGAACCCGACGCACTGGAGGCGCACGCACGGCGCGCGGAGCGTGCCCGCGTTGTACATCCCGAGCACCTGCTCCGCCGAGCGGAGCTCGTTCGAGTGTTCCTTGTTCACCGTCGTCTCCGAGTACGTTCCCTGGACCTGTGTGGAGGGAGCAGGGCTCGTGTTGGCATCGGACGGGGACGCGGAGACGGGGACGCGGACGAGGGTGCTCGAGCACATGTAGTTACGCACCTTGGGCGGGAGCGTCGACCACTCGTCCTTGGTAAGCGGCTCGACGCGGAGGACGAGGTACCATCCACAGTAGACGAAGTGTTTCCCGGCACCGACGAACACGTGCCGGTGCACGCCCGTGTTGAAGAGCTTGCGGTCTCGGCCCAAGCCAACTTGGATGTAGCCGTGCTTACCGGGGCCCGGAGGCGACCAGGCATTGTGATCCATGTTTGGGCACAGATAGTCCTGGATGCCATTTTCGCATGCGAGCGTAGTGGCGCTCTTAGTACACCTGAATTACGACGAGGATGTCAGCTGTGGGGCTGGGGAGAAAATATCAGCGCATATACTCACCGAACAATCAGTCCCTGAATGGAGCCTCCAAGGATGTTACTCAGGGATTGGCGAGTGAAGATGGCAGGCGTGGTCTGGCCAGGACCGAAGTCGACAGCAATCTCAGGGAAAGAAGCGAGCTCTTTCAGGCGGTCTGGAGGGAGAGGCGACCCGTGAGAGATGAGGTCTAACGTATACGCACTACCCTTCGAGGTGCTTGCCGAGGCCTTGGACAGCTTGTCCTCCGTGAACGCCCGCTTTCTCGACGAAGGCGGTGGCGAGGCTGGCAATCTCACGGCCGATGCCACAGCGGTTCCCGAAGTCTGTCGTGAGGAAGCATCACGAAGGCCGACGATCTACGTCATATAGCATGAGCACCAAGCGCAATCCCGAACACCCATTGCTACGACTAACCTCGCTGTCTTTCTCCTTGAGCTGCGCTTCGAGGTCCTCGATTTTCTTCGTGGCATTGTTGAGCTGTAATCTCACAGGTGAGGAAGGGGGAGACAAGTCAATCTCAACAAGGCGAACCAGCTTGTCGACGGTCTCCCGTTCTTGCGCAGCAGCTTGTTGTCGAGCTTCTTCGACGACGTCCATCTGACGAGTGACCATGTCGTCCATTGCGGCTTTCCATGTGTCGCACTGAATGACGGTCGCCGCGAGCTGGTGATGATAAGGCCCATGTGAGCATCAGACACAGGCACGAACGTGGTGTGGCGAACGTACTTGGGTCTGCGCCTGTTTCAGTTCGTCGTTGGCCCCGTCTAGACTTGCTTTCAAGCGTGTCTTTTCATCCGACAGGGCATTTGCGGCAACGGTCTTCTCCCGTAGAGCATCATCCAACCTAAGGATCTACAGGCGCAAAGATCAATTTCAGGGCGTACTGCACGTCACCAACGCTACTAATTCACCTCAGCATTCATTCGTTCGTACTCCTGAGCACGCGTCAGTGCGAACTCTTCGTGCGTCTTTCGAACCTTGGACAGTTCCGCAACAGTCTTGTCGCGTTCCTGTTGAAGCTGCAGCTTTTCGTTCTTCACAGTCTCCAGCTCTTGTGCACTTTGTGCGACAGCTTCGCAATGCGCCTCTTGCGTCTGAATCAGGGCCTTGTAATCCTCTCTTAGTGCATCCAACTCTGATTCTTGCGTATCGGCCTGTAACGCGCATGTGATAAGCTTGCCACGACCCATATCGAAGCTAGTGACTACCACTCACCGGTGAAGGGCAGCGCAAGTGCTCCTCGCTGAGTATCGCAAGCTCTTGTTCGAGCTTGGAGATCCTGCCTTGTGCGGCTTCTGCTGCCTGTTGTGCACTGGCTTCGCGCTGTTCGCACTCTTGCCACAAGGTTGCAACTGTAGCCTCCAGTTCAGAGATTTTGGACAAAGCGGCGGCGTTCTCTGTAGCCAACGCTTCTTTTTGCGCCTTGAGCTCTGCCTCTGCATGTTCCGCGGCAACTCGCTGAAACAGCCAGTCAGGCCACTGCGAGAAGTGTTCAGAAATACTCACCTTTTCGTGCAGTATCACCACACCTCGTCGCTGCAGCAAGTAAGCGTTCATCACGCACTGAAAGGATAACGCCAGCTTCTGGACATAGAGTGGTCTAGCTATGGATAACTGATTCATGGTTCTCCCGTGAGTTGACAGCGTATAACTTCAAGAGGGAACGAGGAGACATACCTTGGCCACGGGAACAGTGGATGGACCGGCCGCGGAAGCGACGTCAGTGACAACGTCGCGGATATTGTTGACCATGTTGAGAACGAACGTGTCTCCGAGACTTGTGAGCTTGGATGCATAAGTACGTCGGTCAGCGTCGTGTTCATCGACCAATCGAAGAGGCGACACCACCACTGACATCGGAGAAGCTCGTTTTGCTCATGTCCTGCAGGCGGACGCTGTCGTCAATCACGGCCTTGAGCATCTCGGCCTGTTGGCTGAGAAAGTCGGGCCTCATTATGAGGAACGGGAGGTCTCGCTACAAAACACGGGTCAGTATGACCACACATATAGTTGCAGAGTGCCAGAGCGAATCATCCGAACATTTTGACCACGGATGTTGCCCATGTAGATGTTGACGCTGTCCACGACTGCCTCGTAGAGCAAGACCGCCTGGTCCACGACGAACTCCGTATCTACGAAAGCGCCCTATATGAGGCAAACACTGAGTCAGTGACGCGTCTTCAAGATCCTGGGTAACTGTTCGATATATACGCACCTCAATGGTGAGCCTCCGGTCCTGGACCAGCTTTGCGTTTGCTGATAGGACACGCCAGACATTATGTACTTGCTGGCGTACGAAGTCTGGCTCCATCCTCCATACGGTGTTTGGTACAACACTGGGTGAGCTGGGGATAAGACCTCGCCTGTTTACTGTGCAAACGAGAACGAAGCGAGAACCCTGGTCGAGGGGGTGGTTCAAGTACGCGCAAGACGCAAGCAGCCACTCCCGCTTCGATCCAAGTCGCGTCTAAGTCAGGGTCGCGTCGCGTCGCGCTGGCGCTCCGTCTCGTCTTCTGACCGCGAACTGAGGACGTCGAGGATCATTGATGAGCAGCCTCGAGCTTCCTTTATACCTTCGCATCTGCCACCATCCACCACAAGTAAGCCGTCATGTATACTTGGCTCCCTCACGCGCACACCATGTTGCAGTATTACAAGCTGCCAGATTGCTCCGGCATCTCGGCGGTATCGTGTGTAACTATAGGCAAAAGCGTACTATCAAAGTAGTAAGTCTATGGATGTCGACAGCACAGAAGACGAATTTTGCGCCCCAGCCCAAACCCCACGGCACCCCTCAAAAAATCAGAGCATGAACGTCAAGGGGTTCTCGAGGTAGCCCTTGAACGCCTGCAGCCACCGTGCACCGACGGCACCGTCGACGGTCCGGTGGTCCGCGCTCAGCGTGACCTTCATGATCTGCGCGACCTTGAAGCCCCGCTCCTCCTCAGGCGCAGGCACAAGCGTCGCTTGCGTCGCACCCACAGCGAGGATACATGATTGGGGAGGGTTGATGATGGCGGTGAAGTGAGAGATACCGAACATGCCAAGGTTGGACACAGTGAAGGTACCGCCCTATAACCCACCGTCAGGTACAGCGTACTCGTGCAAGGCAAGGAAACATACCTGGTACTCCTGAGGCTGGAGCTTACCGTCGCGGGCCTTCTTCGCAAGCGCCTTGCCCTCGGCAGATATTGACGCAAGGCCCTTGGAACCGACGTCCTTGATGATGGGCGTAATGAGACCAGTGGGTGTCGCAACAGCGACGGAGATATCAGCCTTCTTGTATCTGTACCTTGGTTAGCACGGTACTAATCCAGATATCGTGTGAGAGACGTACTGCCGGATGACCTCGCCCAACCAAGCCGAGTTCGCCTCAGGAACGTCAGCAAGCGCGCACCCAACCGCCTTCAACACGAAGTCGTTGACAGAAAGCTTCGCCGACTTGTCCTTCTCGGCCAACGCCTTGTTGAACACCTCACGAAGCTTGAGCACCTTGTCCATGTTGATGTCAACAGTGAGGTAGTAGTGGGGCAGCTCCTGCTTCGACTGCGTGAGACGCGAGCCGATGGTGCGGCGCATGTTCGTGACGGGAATGTCGGTGTACTCGGGAAGGGAGGCAGAAGGTGAGGGAGCGGGCGCAGCAGACGCAGCGGTAGCAGGGGCCTGGTACTTCTCTACATCCTCCCGGAGGATACGGCCGTTAGGACCGGAGCCCTTGACCTTGGCGAGAGGGATGCCACGTTCCAGCGCAATCTTCTTCGCAATGGGCGAGGCGAAAATGCGGTCACCAGTAGGGAGTTCAGACTTGGTCTCCTGCTTGGAGGCCTCCGCCTTCTGCTCCTTCTTCTCCGGGGCAGGCTGGGATTTGGGAGCCTCGGGGGCCTTCTGCTCAGAGGTCTTGGGCTTCTCAGAGGCAGCCTCAGCAGCCAGCTGCTCGGCAGCAGACAGGTCGTCGCCCTCCTCGCCAACAATGGCAATGGGAGAGCCGACAGCGATGTTCTTCGCACCATCTTGCGCCTGATCGGTATGTGAGATGAGGGTCGAATGATCGTCGTACTGAGATACTTACAATGATCTTGGCGAGGATACCGTCATCCTGAGCCTCAACGTCGATGGTGGCCTTGTCCGTTTCCTATGACGCGCATGGTCATGGTCGGAACTTCTTGGCCACACGCACACATGGCACTCACAATCTCGAGCAAGACATCACCAGCTGCGAAGCTCTCGCCCTCTTTCTTCTTCCATGACGCGATGCCACCCTCCGTCATGGTAGGGCTCATCGCCGGCATGGCGAACTTGGAGAGCGCATGGCGGGAGGCCGAGATGTGGAAGCCTGGCGGGATTGAGTGGTGTCAATGGCAGCACTGAGCCGGGAATTGAGCGGAACGGGACGTACGTCTGGCGAGGATGGTGCGGGCGAGGGCGGAGGCCATTTCGTGGACGGCGACGAGGACGACACGGAAACGGAGGGCGAGTGCTGGGCTCAGCTGGCAGAGGCTGAGGGCAGAAAAGTGGTACGCGATACGTCGTTGGGGAGCGTAAACACGCACAAATTTAGCAGCGCGTCTCTGCGACTCGGGCAGGCTCGGGTCCTCTCGCGGCGCGCGCGCACTGTTACATCGCCTATCCTCTCCCCATTTCCTCCATGTCGTCCGACACCGTCCTCCCAGGCCAGCCAATCCCACTCCCCCGTGGTCCGGTCCCCCAGCTCGGCGGCGGCATTTACTCTCGTGATGGCATCGTAAGAGCAAGCCTCGTAGGCGTCCCCCAGTACTCTGGATCTGTTGGTTTTTCTTGCCGCTCTCGTCTTGGACAGCTCTGAACATTCACCTCTTGTCCGGTTGGCTACCTCGTCCTGTGCAGACTATCGAAATAAAACGGACGCGCCCTCACCCGCCGACACCAAACTCCGTCGTACTTGGCTCTGTAACTCGCTTGTCGCCCTTGCAGGCAGTCCTGTCTATTACTGTGGTGGACGGCGTACCATTACCTGCCGGCGAAGAATTCACCGGAGTGATTCGTGTGCAGGACGTACGTGCAACGGAGAAAGACAAAGTGAAAATAGCAGACTGCTTTCGCGGTGGAGATGTCGTTCGTGGTTTGGTTGTACGTGAGATCCTCCTTCGAGAAACACACGTTCTCAGTCTTGAACTCGAATAGCTTTCCTTGGGCGATGCCCGCAGTTACTATGTTACCACAGCCAGGAACGACCTTGGCGTCATCTTCGCCACCAGTGAAGCAGGTATGCTTCATGTGCTTTTACCTGGTCGCATACTGAACCCCTGTAGGGGCAACTATGGAACCCGTCTCTTGGCAAGAAATGCGATGTCCGAAGACTGGGAAAATTGAGAAGCGCAAATGTGCGAAACCGGAAGGCCTCTAGATTACGCCTGTCCATGACCACGCGTAACTTGTATTATTATTGTACCATGTCATCTTCTTTGCTATCGAACAAGTTCTTCCCGCATCCATGCCGCACTACATAAAAGGGCTAATTGTTCCGGACATGCTGCCAATGCCCGTTGCGCGAAACAAGAAAACACCCTGCTAAGAAAGGTTCAATCTTTGCGACGTTGGTTTCGCGAACGCGCTTGCACGACGTACGTGACACTGAGGGTGTTCCTTCCTCCGAAATCTCACAATCCTCGAGCCTCGAGGCATTCGACGATCGACTCTCGAGAGCTGTGAGGCGGACGCGTTCATTTAGACGCGTCAAAGGAAGGCACGTGCTACGCGACCCCACCACGTGTTACCCCACAAAAGGCAGGTGGCTCGCGTGGCTGCTGGGCGACAAGTTCACTATTCGGGCTGACNGGGGGTTGTTCACTGTTGTTCACTCACCTCTAGCACTGGTCTCTGGTCTCCCCCTGGCTGCCTCCTCCTAGGTCTGCTCGAGGTTCTTGTTCTGCCGTTCTTGTTTGTACATAGCTGTCTTCGTTATGACCGCTGTCCTTCAAGCTACGGATATTCTGCGCAAGGACAGAGGCATGGCTGCAATGGACGACAACGCTATCAAGTACATGCTGCCAACGTACATTGGCCCTTTCTTCCGCTGACTGACCCGTCACGTTTCGCAGTTTCTCCTCCCCAGGGACCGACTGGAAGGCGAAGTATCTAGAGGTGGCCGATATGCTGGCAGAGACTCGCGCCGAACTCGATGACTTCCATCATTCCAGCAAGGAGCTGGAGGAGGAGCTTGAACGGGAACTCGAACGGACAGAGAAGGCTCAGCAAGAGCTGAAGGTCAAGGTAGCCAGGGCTGAACAGGAGAGGGATGATTGGAAGGTATGTACGATGCATGTTGCGACTGCGCGACCGGTGTCCTTGACGCATGCGCAGTCTAAGTTTATGCATCTCCAAACGACACACAACACCACGACCACGTCGCTTCAACGAGAATTGGACAAGTTACGTCAAGATTATCAGAAGCTCAAGATACAGCTACGGGAGCTGGAGATGGGCAACGATGATTTAGAGCGGAGCGAGCGTGCGATATCGTCGAGTTTGGCTGACGTTGAACAGAAGTATGCGAGGGTGTTGGAGGAGAAGATCCTCCTAGAGCACGAGCTGCTGGACAAGGCTAACATGGAGGAGGAATGCCAACGAGTCAGAGACGAGCTGCGAGGTAAGTTCATATCATGTTAGCCGGCGCTCGTCTCCTCATCCCTTGTCCTTTCGCGTAGATGCCAACGAGGAGATTGCCATCCTGAAGGAGCAACTGGCTGCAGCACGCCAGCAAGTTAACAGTGTCTCAACGACGTCCGTCGACTCTTCTACTCCTTCATCACTACCCAACGCCACACCGTCAATATCGGACGAAGACCTCCTTAGCGTACCAACCCCTCCAGATTTGTGTCTAGCCGACCTCACCCCTCCTCCGGACACTCCCGCCAAAGACTTCCCTCCGCTTCACATCTCCATCGTTTCTCCTCGTCCTACAAAGGGAGGCGACCCCTCTACACCTACCTCCATGCTCCAGCGTGCGGGCTTCTACCCTCCGCGGACCAACATGGGTACACCCTCAAGTGTCAAATCTTCTCTCGCGAGATCGGCAACCCACCCAGGCCTTTCCGCGAGCCCATCTCGTCTGCCTCCCCCTCGTACTCCGGTCTCTCGGCCTGCTGCTGTTAGTCGGGCGACTTCATCTGTTCATACCAGTAGTACGAGCACCGCCGGCGGTGTACCCGCTACAGCATCTAGGAGCAAGGGAGTACAGATGGTATCCGAGATGAGAGCCCGAGTGAAGGTTCTGGAGCAGAAGATTCACACCAGGGTCCCCCGGTTGCGCATGGGCAGTGTCACAAATCGGGCCGCGGCGAACGCAATGCCTCCTCCCCCGCTACCTACGAAACTCTCTGCTTCGCCAACCCACTCAACAGCATCATCGTCTCGTGCTTCGCAAGAGGATCGCTTGAGTCCTGTTGTTCCGAAATCACGGAGACAGAGCATCGACTCCGACAGCGACCTCAAGCGGACACCTGGGGCGGACACATCGGGCTGGGTGCTCATTATGGAGGATTCTCCCTCGCCAGTCAAGGACAAGGAGAAAGAGCGGCGAAGAACGTCCAGTCCCTCCGCACCCTCTGCATTCCGCCCCGTATCCTCCAGCTCTATTGACTCTCCCTCATCGGCCGGCAGCAACAGTCGAGCACCAAGCGCCCTTTCACAGAGCGTTCTGCCTACAGGCATCCGACGACCGCAGTCACGCCTATCGGTATCAACGGAGGGTCGGAGCAGTGTCAGCACGAACGCGACCACAAGCACGACGAGCTCTATCCCCACTCCTTCCTCTCGACCGTCGACGCCAACCTTCCTACCCGTGCCATCTGCCAGTATGTACAGCGGCAACGGACTGAAACGTTCGACTGGGCCTGCTTCAGGCGCATATAGCCAGTCCAAGCGCTCGTCCCTTGGCGCTAGTACCGCCCGATCACCAACACTCGACTCTCCATCGCTGAGCACGCACTCCAATGTCACCATCCGACCACCGAAGGCACCTGCGCCATCTGCACTCATGCAAAGCCGCATTGGGAAGCCTCCCTCGGGACGGCGGAGCGGGGGTGGAAGCGACACCGAAGGCTTCATGAACACAGGGCCGAAATCGCGAGCGCGGTCAGGGAGCGCAACATTGCTGTACGGTCGGAATGGAAGCTGAGCTGCGGCTGCGTTCCGTATGTTGGTGATGCATGAGTCTTTCGTCCTTGCTCCTCTACACTGTATCCATGTCTCTTGCGCCTTTTCTTCACTGTGCTGCCTTCGATTCCTGTCCTTGTTAGCTGAGCGTACTATCACTACTACTACTACCGTTACACCTCGCTGCCACCTCTTGCCTCCGGTACATACATCCTCCCTTCTTTTTTGAGATCACGAACTGACGATCCAGCTACACACCTGCAGTGCATCTGGACTTGGATGCCCAAGTCCCCCCTCCCGCTGCATCTCATGTCTCTTATATCCACGATGATTATGATGATATCCTATCCTTACTATTCTTGATAGACGGATGAGCTCCCTACTTATGCCCTGTGGGTAGTTATATAATCTTGCTGTCTAGATGGAGGAATGGGAACAGTGCTGCTTCAAAGAGGCGCAGCAACTTGCTTGACAGGGCCGCCTAAAGGCGACATACTCTATGAATGTCCATCTGTGAGGCCTCAGATAGCAGCTGTATCCCGGCCTACGTAGTTGGTACTTGAATACTAGGAGACTGTACTGAGTATCAGTGGTGTTTAATTGAAGCAGCCCTCCCCATTCTTAGCATTATTTCCTTTCTGGGAGGGGCGTCTAGTAGAGCTAAGGGCGCTTAATTAGTCCTGATGGTGGCTTCTGGTGGCTTACGCTCTTAGATGCTCTTAGATTCTGCCGTCATTCTCAGCCACTGGACCACTCATCATCGCCTGCTGCTTCCAACAGCTTGCATTCTCTGCAAAACCTGCCGACTACGCCTGCTAGATTCTTTGCCTTATGATGTCGTCGACACCTGGAGCTTCTTCAAGCTCCCAACCGGCGCGGTCTCTGAACCGCCAGGTCGTACTCGATGAAGACGAGTACACCGAAGCCCTCTCTCACATCATCAAGCGCGATTTCTTCCCCTCTCTAGTCCACATTGATGCCACGAACAACTACCTCGATGCATTGCGCAGCCAAGATCCTACCCTGATCCAAGCCTCTGTGCGTCGCCTGGAGGACCTCCAGACACCCGCCTCGCATCGGACTCGTCCATGGCAGACGCCTTCGCAGACACCCTACGGTGGAGGTCATCTGGAGACACCGTTGCGCACGCCCAGAGGGGAGGATGGAGAAGCTCCTACGAAACGGCCACGGTACGACACCGACATGAGCCTCGACGCGTTCCAAGCACGATATACCTCCGAAGACAACTCGAGCTTCACGCAGATCCTCGACGCGGAAAACCGGAGGCGGAAGGAGAAGTATGGTTGGGCGTGGGAGGCTCAACGCAAGGTCGAAGAACAGCGGAATAGGATGCTGGAGGGGAGGGAGAGGCTACTCATAGAACCCCAGCTGGGCGCAGGCGTGAGGGAGAAGCTCAGGATCGAGACCCCCGCCCCTGCCGGACTCATTGAAGCGGCACCCGCGGAACCCGAGGTAACATATGAGAAGGAGGAAGACGAGGTCGAGGACTTGTTGGACGGCACACGTCCGGACCCACCGAGCGCGGAGAAAGGGAAGGGGAAGGAGAAGGAGCAATCGTCTGCACTTGTCAAGGTAGACAAGAAGGAGGAGGAGGAGGTCGTCGATGTCATGGCTCCAAAGAAGGACACTCGCCCTGCAGGGGTCGATGCGTGGAAGTTCAAGGTATGTCTCTAAGGAGGATGTGATGGACTAGTCCATTGACTTGACATTAGGCTCGAAATGCACTCATGTTCGCCCCGGATGCCGACGTCTCCCCGTATCATCCTCCTCCTTCCAAAGCTGCCGAAGATATCAAGGGGCCTCCCAGAGCTATCAAGCATTCTAACACCCGGCTACCGGAGCAGGACGACAAGCTAGACCATTCATTGTCAGCCCCTCCTAGCCCAACGCGCAGCCGTATCGACGCCGCTATCGCAGGCACTCCATGTAGGCACTGGACGTTATCGACGTGCTGAGGAACATGCTGACAGCTGTCCAGATCGCCCACGCTCCCCGACCAATGACACACACTCCCTGGTACCCTCCATCCCCTCGCCTACGCCGTCGGAGCTCGGNCCCTGCTGCGGTGAAGCAGCTCATGACGTGGGGCACGCTCAACGCGACTCCTCGCGTCCTATCACAGTCCGACGACCCCGCAGACATACCTACACCCGCCACGCCGTTCCGAATCGCTGAGCCGACGTCCAGAGAGCGGCTCTCGCATAAGCTGTCAAACAATGCTGCCAAGAGCTTACGCGCAAAGGCCGGCCTGCTTGGTGGCATCCCGGGGTTGGCGCGATCGTCGGGGAGTGGCAGCAATACGAGGCGGGGATCCATGCCTCCTCCCTCTTGGACACCTCGCAAGGCCGAAGCCCCCGGCTCGTTGACCCCAGCAGCGAAGCGGCTACTGGATAGGACCACGATGGGTACTGCCGCCTCCAGACGGGCAGATGCGATGGGCCGTCTTTCCGGTTGGGAGAGTAGCGCGGATAGGAAAGAGAGGGACTTACAGAAAGTGCGATGGACCCCTACTCCGAGCCCAGTCACAAGGCGAGGATGAATGACTTGTATTGTATACCTGTTTATTCTGCGTAAGCGGAACCATATCCGGGGCAGCGACACGCATCGCCGTGGATGTGCTCAGCCTTCGTATTCTCCTTCATCGACAGACCAAACACCGACAGTGAAACCGCAATAATGATACAGAGCACAGATGATACCTGAGCAAAGCAATGTAACGAATCGCATCCAAGGCTTCGATATCATATCTGGTCAACTCTCGGTGATTTTCCGCCGTTTGGCTTCACGCTCTTCGCCTTCTGGCTTCTCATCGCCTTTGCTGTTGGCCTCTTCTGACCGCGCTTCAGACGCCCCAGGCGTCGTACTGGGCGTCGTACTGGGCGCCGCTGCGGGTTTGGTTTTCTTCTTGACCAGGACGCCCTTCAAAGCCTTCTTCGCATCCTTCTTTGCGGGCGCTGCGCTAGGCTTGGCTGTGGAAGGTGGACTGACCACCGCAGCAGCCGCACCTATCGGAGGCGGTTTGTTCGCCGCGTTTTCTCGTGCAGCGACCGCTCTGCGGAAGATGAGTACGAGCTCGGGTGAGCGTCCGACGGACACGGGCTCACTCTCGGAAGTGTTTGAGCTCTTCGCCGTCCATCTGTTTCCGGAGACGCTCCTCTTCTCTTTGCTTCTCGAGTACGGAGTCGAGGAACAGCACCTCATCTTCTTCTAGTGCACGGAATTGGTTTCCTGTCCATGGGTCGGGAATTAGCGACTGCGGAGAGGTCTATGTTTGGGTTAGAGGTGCGGACAGCCTCACCTAGCTTATTGCGTTCCTCCCACTCTTCTTGTTTGGCTGCCTGAAATGCGTGAGCCCCATGCTGTACGCACCAAGGGCGATGCTTACTCTATTTGCGGCGAGTTTCTGAGGGGAAGTGAAGGGGTCATGTTCCGAAACACGAGGGATATGGATGGAAGCGCACCTCCGCGAGGCTCCTGCCGTCGTACGCATCGTCTGTTGGTGGCGGAGGAGGTTCTTGGCCCAGCCTTCATGACGTTAGATGACAGCGCGCAGACACGGGATGGTACGACTACCTGGCGTATGCGGCTTTCCACTGTTCGTCGCGCTTTGCTTTAGCGTCCTCAAGTTCGGCTTGAGAGACGAAGCGCGAGCCGACGCCCGCGGTAGAAATGGATGGGATGGCGTCGTCCATGCGTATGTTTATCAATCGAGAGGGAGCAGTTCGGGCGGTGATGGATGTGAGAGAGTGGAGGAAAGCGCGTTCGGGTAAGATCAGAGAGAGAGAGACGGATATGAGCCCAGGACGGGTACTGTGACCGGGTTCATGCCGGTTTCCTCTTCCCATTCAGACAGTGACAGCGCCGCACTGTGCGCAGGCCTTGCCTGAGCTCCTCCTCTGCGCCATCCTCTCCTTTCTTCCTCCCCTCCCCTCCGCCCTCGGCGTGCGAGGCCTCGATGAGCAACGACGGCCAATTGCTCCAACAACCGCCCTCCGCATCAGCCTCCACCTTCTCCAAGTCTCACAGTCTTCGCAGTTCTCGTGCTCCTCCTTCTACCGTAAAGACGTACATCAATACTGCTCCACGTTCGTGACCTCCACGCCCCCGCATTCTCTGCGGCACCCTCGACCTGATCTTACCGGCTGACAATCTATATATCCAGCATGGGCCCGCGACGAGCCTCCCTCTCCGCATGAACACGAACCGCACGAGAGACAGTTCCCAGATTCCCGTCGCCCCTCTGATGTAGCCTCCCTCCAGTCTTCAATCCCCGAGGATCCCGGCCCTTCGCGATGGTGGTCCTTCGCGCGGCACAGGCCTATGGACTCGGGTTCCATGCCTCTCTCGCCTGGGTCACAACAGCAGCAAGAGCAGCAATCATCNGGGGACACAGAGGCCGGCCAGGAGACCTCGCGAAGGTTCACGTTCGGTGACATTGCCTTGGTTTAACGTCTCGTATCTCCGCCGCTCTCAAGACCAAGAACGAGAAGACGATGACAGTCCCACAACGCTCCGTGAGTCGGACCGCGAGGGATCTCAGTCGGGCACGCCACAGGCGACTCCCCGGAATCGCCTGCATATCGACATGCCTCCGACCAGTGGCCCCTTCACTCTCGCGCACAACAGGACGCCAGGATGGGATACGCCTTGGACATCTTCGCATCCTGGCGGGATGGAGGACACCCACGAACCCTATACGAACGAGAGCGGCTCTCATCACGACGATGAGAAGCTGACCCCATGGCAGCGGCGGAGGAAACGGCTGAGAGCATACATGATGTACAATCTCTA
Organism: Trametes cubensis; assembly: GCA_029747595.1. NCBI lineage: Eukaryota > Fungi > Basidiomycota > Agaricomycetes > Polyporales > Polyporaceae > Trametes > Trametes cubensis. The sequence goes on from JAPEVG010000402.1 coordinate 28,338, forward strand.
TGTTCCTCTGGTACGCAGTACCTTCTCAGATCATAGGGCCTTGGGTTTAATATCTGCCGGCAGCTCTTCCGTCTATGCAACATCGTTCTCACCACTGCAGCACTCGCAATTGCAATCCGCATACGGATCATCGAGGCTCGCAGTGGCGTAACGGGCGCTCTGGGATCTTCACCGTGCGTCTCCCTTCCGTTTCACCTTCACGGCAGCTATCGGAGCTGACCTCAAAATAGAACGCTTGTTATAATATTCGCCAGCCTGACACTAGTTCATGTCATGATAGCCATATACGTACGGCCTTCCGATCCCCTCCGTCTCCTCCGTTGCATTGACGCGTGACCGCAGCTCGAATATTTCGGTCGACCCCTGGGCCTCTGGCACACTTCTTGGAAGCTCGCCTACACGCTCTTCGAGGTCGTTTTTATCTGCACGTGGTCTGCAGCACTCGCACTCTCCTTTGACAACTTCTTCACATCCCTCATCCCCTGCGCTTCGGCGTCCAGCATCTCCTGGTACAGTCACCTTCCTCGCCCATCCCTACCTAATGGGATCAACGGTTTCGAGGGTGGCGTCGGCGATACATTGTGCGACGACCAAGTCGCGCTCATCTGTTTGGTGGGCGTAGGTCTGATGATGTATTGCTTCAACCTCTTCATCGCGCTTTTCCGCATCTTCGAGAAGGTGAAGTATCACCCTACGTCAGTGTTGACCGCATGATGCGCCCATACCTACAGCGCACACTGGGACCTTTCCTAGCTGCGCTAGTCTTAACCCCCTCCTCATTCTACGATCCGGCGACACACCACTACCTCTCTTCCGCAACCACTGCCCAAACTATCCCCTGCCGTATAGCCGCTCTTCCGGTACATGTACAAACGAAGGACTGCACGCCGTCTCCGCTGCTACGTTTTCGTCTTCGTCTTCATCGTTACATGGTCTTTGCCTCGGTTCAGGTTTCCGTTTCCAAATTGCGTCCCGATCGTCTGTTTATGATGCCTTCAGAGTAGCAGCTGTACGAATGTATCACCACCATCATCACAGCCCAGGACGGCGCCCTGACGACCATGTTCCGATTCGCTTGAGCAGATCGAGCATCTTTCTTATAGCTACGGAGGGTACACCAGCGCTCGCGCTAGATGTATGTTATTAGTCCGATTGGTGGCCCACATATCAGAGGATTGTGCAGATGCGGTCAACAAGATCGTGATTGATTGCCCACATATGGATGGACGGGCATTGGGTGATGTGGATGGGAGAGCGCTCGGGCCGCCAATAGCTTGGTAGATTCCATCACGCTCAGGCAGACCTGTACTTGGTGGTGGTTCCCGAGTGAGAGGCAAGGTGTGGATCGCATCACTATACGGTTTACGTGGTTACGAGAGCGGTGGCTGCCACACAGTGTTCAGTTGCTCGAGGGCGATGACGCTTCGGTGAATCGCGAGGGACAATGTCTGAGAGCTAGTGAGTACAATTACTACGTCGAGACGTTGCCATGCTCTGAGACTGTCTCTATGCGTAGGACTCACCTCGCCTCCTCGGAGTCAGCACATCCGGCTCGAGACTCCTCGGAGCAAACAATATGCAAATACGCGCGTTCCGCCTCGCCAACACATTCTGAAAATTAAAACGATGTGGTACCATCATGATTGCTGCCCGGAACATTGCAGTTCGAGCAGACGCGCGCGACATCGAACTAGACCACAACTCTTGCTCAGCCAAATGCGCGCACCTGATTTTGCTCGTGGCGCACGGATCACGACCGGATCCCATGCGCTATCCATTCGTCTTCAAACGGCGTCACCGCCAGTGCCTACGTAGCGTCTCCTGGACGATGGGCATGACAGAGGGACGTGCAGTCATGCGCGTTTCAGAGGCGTCCCTCGAGACGACACGGCCTGGAGTCTCGAGATTTCAGAAATCAGGTNGCGTAATGACAGAAGTCCACGAGGCGCGCCCGAGGCCCACCCGCCGGATGGAACGTTCCCATCGTTCTCGAACGGCCAGTCAATCATCGACAGCGCACCAAGCTGTGCTGCCTGATGCGCCATCAAGGGATCCCAGACGGCAGATGGGTTCACCCCGACCGACGCTGTCCTCGTCCGGGGAAGGTTGTGTGTGTGTGACAGCGCAGGGTGCCATGATTCATCCCAGGTCCGATACCGATCTGGCTGCCTGTGTGGGCGGGCGTGCCGCAAACCGTAAATCGCAAACCGCAAACCACATCCAATGCAAGAGGACGCGACTCAGAGATGTCCCGACGGCAAGAGGCTTACGTCCTCACGCGGCCTCGCGGGAAAGATCGCCATAGCGCCAGATCTCTTGGTGGAGTCCCGAGTCCCGTCCTCGGAGCTCGCCGCAAGACTGGAAGCCCGCAGCGGGTCACGGTGTGCGTCGCCCGCTATGGGTACCTGGGTGCTTCTCCTCGCAGCGAGCATTGACAGCTACGCACAATTTTTCTTCTTCTCGGCTGCGGGCTTGCAGGAGTACATTGCGCTGTGGACACAGCAATACCCTGCCAGTGGGCGTCGATCCGATTCCGGACACGGACAAAGATCCTGCAAGACAGGGCCCCGAAACCCTACGGCCAAGGCCATGTATTCCACAGCCAAATGTGCTGCTGCTCACCTGCGGCGACAAAGAGACTCTGCGACGCGAACGGCCGCGAGCAAGCGGCCGTCCTGGGCTTCCGCGCACCCGACGCGCACCGGGCTGCGTCGGTGACACTTCGTAGATGACAGCCGCAGCGACCCCGCGGCTCCGAGCGGGTCCTATTACAGTAAAACGCGGCGCGGACGTGGTCCCGACACGGTCCCAGGGGCGCACAGGAAGACCCTTTAGGCAAGTGTGAGCTGAGAGCACAGCGAGATCCGGCGCGGTAGTAGTACGAGTTGCATGGAATCAATTTAGACAACTCGCCTTTTAGCTCTCCGCCGTCGGCCCGATGCGAATC
>JAPEVG010000403.1:0-31015 GCA_029747595.1 Trametes cubensis
TCCTTTCTCTCGTTTTTTTTCTCTCTCACTTTTCGCTACTGGGTATTGACTACGAATGTTGAAATAGGATGCGGGNCGACCAGGAGCTCGCGCTCGAGGCGCGCTGGTTCTACGACCCGGACCGGGACGAGGACGGGGAGCGCGCGGCGCTGGTGCGGAGCATGATGCGCCGCCCCGGGAAGCGCAGCGAGACGAAGAAGGCGAAGCAGTACTACTGGCGGCCGCTGCCCAAGATCTCGCGCTGGGACCCAGAGGACGAGCTCTAGCTCTAGCTCTGGGCGTCCTGGTATCCCGACGATACTCTCTGCCCACTCGGTCTCGTGTGCGAGAGGATGATCTCGGGGGCGGCGTTCTGAACATTCGCTGGTTGCGTTTTGTGTTGCTTTTGTTGTCCCACAAGCGGCTAGCCTCAGGCCGCACACACAAGGTACAGTAAGTTATGCGTATGTACGATCGACCCCGCGGACCCGATTCGAGTCTGCAGCCGGCTTTTTCCTTGGCCTTTTTACTAGTAATTGTTGTGTGTTGTTGTGTGTTGTTCTTCCCATTCCCCTTTTAATGAATGTTATGTCAGTGTCGACGGTACACATATCGCGAGTGAATTGGTTGTAAAGAGCGATATTCAGAGGCCCTTAAAGGTCGATTTCGCGCACCACTCGACGACAAATCCGCCAACGTCCTTTGAGATTCACTGTAAAACGCGGTCACGTGAAGGTCAGCTACAGCAAGGTACAGTACGATCTCGAAGCCTTAGTATACCAGAGATACAGAAAGAGTGTAGCATGTAAAATTCGAGCGGAAGGCATACGCAAAGAATGAGGAGGTCGTGATACATAGCATCAAACACAGCAGATGGGCGACGAAGATGGCACGGTGAAAGGTCAGGATACATGGCAGCAGAGTCGAAAGCACTAACATGATGAAAGGGTAGTGGTCGCTACGAGGGATTGAGGCGGGGCGACCGCCTCAACAGAAATAGTCCTGGGACCTCGTCAGTATCTGACCCCTCGCCGCGGGCAGGAGCGTCGGCGGTGAGTGTGTCGCGCGTCGTTCGGGCCTTCTTGGGCGCAGGTGCGCGCATCCGGCCTTTGGTCTTCGACGACTTTGCGGCTTCCTTCGCTGGGGGAGCGGATTCCGCTGTAGGGGTTGGAGGGAGCAGCGAAAGCCCCGGCACTTCCTGCACTTCCTGCACCTCCTGTGACTGCGACGAGCCCAGGAGCGACGAGCCCGAGCGATCCGCCATCTTGCGCTTCTTCGCTCTCTCACCAGGCTTGGTCGCATCGTCCCCCTCCTCGTCCCCCTCCGTGTCTGTCCGGTCGCCCGCGACSGCTGCGCGCTGCATTTCCTGMGAGGGGCTGGGCAGGGGMCGGCCCGTTTCCTCGGCGCGCGAGATGACGTCCGCGCGGGGCTCGAGGGCGGTGGTGCTCGTATATAGATCGTCGCTGCACGCGCTGGTCGTGCTGCAGCTCCGCTGGCGCGCGGGCGGGTCGACGTGGATGGAGGCGAAGCTGCGCTTCAACTCCGGCATGTCGTCCTTGGCAGGGCGTGAAGGTGGAGGTGCGACGGCGGTGGATTCTGCGACTTCGCCGGGGCCTTTGGCTTCTTCTTTGTTGAGCGTGGCCAGCCAAGGGTGGAGGCGGGCATCGGTCAGCGTCATGCGTCGTTTCGGGTCGTTCTCAAGGAGCTTCCGGCAGAAGTCCCTAGCTGTGGAAGTGCCCAGTGAAGKRGTRTCAGTGGGTGATCGYAGCTTGGCGCGGCGGRATCCTTACCTTCCTCACTGCATTTRSTAGCRCAGAGRAGGTCCCAGTCAACRCGYCGYTTGGTGACCATGAGCTTCAGGTCTTGGGTGTYGATGGGGTCCACGAATACATCCGCTTGCATCGTCAACCTGCACAGGCCGAAGWRTACCWTGCGCGTGAGACTGTGTGTCGCAAAAAYACGCGACACTACGTACATTTTGAAGGTKATGACGCCGACGCTCCAGCTGTCGACAATAGTGCTRTAGCTACCRTCCGGGCCCTGCAGTACTACCTCTGGCGCKAGGTAGTCTGGTGTGCCGCAAATAGTCTGTCTACCARGTCAGYGTCANTCANATMMTAGNNRATCRRGANAAWGKCACGTACATGCAAGACCGTYAGAGTRTCGATAACCTTCGCGAGGCCGAAATCGGCAACCTTGACAAYGGGAGGGTCGTCGTTRGTGAGCARCACATTCTCCAGCTTCAGGTCACGGTGGGCGATGCCCTGCGCATGCACATACTGCTAACGCGTSAGCTRMGACGRYGAAGCGGGGCTGGGATACRACGTACAGCTAAGGCGTCGCAAATCTGGTACGTGATGTGCTTCGCTTGCGACTCCGCTGTTCAATGTCGTTGTGGATGTTGTGCGGTACWATGYAATCTCGATACTTACTCAGACGTCTTCCCTGGCGWCCTCTCTGYAAGAGGTGCCTGACAAGGTCACCACCAGGYACRAGTTCGAGCACCAAGTCTTCATANRAWGYATNWTCGGTCAGAGCRYRGTATCMAAAYGAGARWMYAYRCTYACATATGTTGTCGTGCTGGACGTACACCTCCTTSAGCTGRCARATGTTCTTRTGYTGGAGACGCTCGAGGATGGTGATCTCGCGCAGCTTGCGTTTCGCCTCCTCGGTCTTCGGCGCGCNGTCGAGCACKGCGATCTTCGCCCAGTCCCCGCGAAGCTTGCTGGTGGAGATGATCTTGATTGCATACCACTTRCCCTCCTCCCGGTGCAGCGCTTTCATGACSGTRGCRTAGGAGCCCTTCCCGAGCGARTGYTGCATGTCGTAGAACTTRTGCACACCCTCATTCGGCACWGTGTACGCCATGTGCCGGTAKATRTATCCTGTGCAAGGGTATGAATKACAGRCCGCGCGGGRGACRCATGTCGAGACACGTACGATAGTCGTGTATCCCTCCTTCTGCGAGGCGTGGCTGACTGATCCCGAGCCCGAGCTCGTTGCCGTCGCGGAGGATGCAAGCTACATCCTTTCCCGGAATCTTCTTGCCGTTGACCTGCTCAGCTCAGTTKGGTGAGCGTGTCACGACCTCGACGTGCAAYAACCATGCTTGAACATACAAATGTGCCRTTGTCAGACTTATTAGTGACCGTGACCCCGGAGTTGGGCCCGACATCGCCGTCCCACTGGAGSGTGCACTGCTCTCTGCCTAGCACACACAAGTCAGCTATAAGCACCCGCANTNNCACACCGRCYCACAGGCACACACAGMAATAAACCGCRACTCACTRATCCTGACGTTSGAAATCACGATGTCGTTCTTGCTGGGGTCGCGGCCGATGCGGTATTGTGGCTGCGACTTGTAYAGCCTGTACCGGGGCAGGATGGCGCTGCAGGGGATGAGCTGCCCCCAGAGCTCCGCRTCCGCGACCTGGTCCGTCTGCGAGGCCTCTTGCGTAGACTGTGTGGSCTGYTGYGTRGATGYGGTCGCAACGCTCGGCGACTCCGTCACGTCTCCAGACATGAGAGTAGATGRGGGGTGGRSTTGCACTRGTAAGCAAGAAGTCTCAAGTCCGCGTCCGCGCGAGAGATAGATAGTCTGCCKAAGTGCAAGAAASCCGAGCTCCAGGAGAATGTACAGCAGTCAAGGCGGGGGTACAAGTGAGAACCGAGTACAACGCGGTCCGAGCCAAGAACGTGTGCTGCAGCAATGGTAGCGCAAATATCCAGGAATGGACAAGGGTGTCCGGGAGCAGCCACTGCAGGTGCTCAACGACCGCCGCGTTACGGCGAGTTTACCCTATCGACGACATTGACCCCCCTTCTCAGTGACGCCGAAGATGCGCAGAATGKAGATGTGCGACTGTACCGATAAATTGCAGGTGAAGGGCCYTCTTCTTTTTTGTGTGGGCTATGGCCCGGGGCCTCACCCTGTGCGCAGTGGTCGGCGGACTCGATGATAGAGTTTGTTCCGAATCAATGTCGCACCTGCCCGAAGCCTCACGTGTAGTTGTAYGGTCTTCGTAAACGCCAGGGCGGTGTGGAGCGCCARTTCCRCGYTCCTGGATTGCAGAGGCACRGYGCAAACCYCTCTGGTCGYMGACRAACGAARMRGAGTSCGTTACGACGAACTTGAGGATCGTCGTCGCGTCTGTAWGAACGAACGCGACGCGGTCACGTGTACAATCATGATGATCACGGACACGCTGCACAACCCCTTGAACTCCGACTCGGACACACGTACAAYTTCGGGACAATACTGTTGATATATGCAACATCGTAACCTATAAGATCCTAGATACACAGCAGAGAGAATCGGTACTAGATAGAAACACAGTAAAGGAGCGTATTATGCGGGTGCAGCACTGGCAGCGCGCGAGCACGTGTACAACGGAGTAGTACGAGACGAGAGGAACAGCAGTCGGTTTCTTTGAGAGGGTGGGAATGATTTGGAAGAGAGAGACGGAATGGAGTAGAGGGGGGGGGGNAATCATTGCGTGCGACGATGAGGTATGCAGGGAGGCACATTCAAGAGAGCGTGTGAGTAGGGTCAGGGAACATGACGAGTGGGAAGCCAGACAGAGAAGGAGAAAGCAGAGCAGAGTCTAAGACAAGACAAGAGAGAAACATAATGGAGCATACCAAGTCTTACCGAGGACGAGGACGTTCAGCGTTCAGCGGCGCCCGCCCGCCTTCCTTGGAGATGCCGACACGAGACGACTAGACCGCCGCCTCCCGCCCGCCTCACCGTTCTCGTCCGCCGCTCCCGCTGCCGCTACTGCCCGCGTGCGGCCCTTCTTCGCGACAGGCGGGTTCGCYGGCGCCGCCTTCTTCGCACCGCGGCCCTTCTTCGCAGCCGCAGCCGTACCTCCGGCGGCCGCACGCCCGCGCCTCGGCGGGGGCGCGACGTCCGAGTCGTTCGACGGCTCCCCATCCTCCTCCCCATCCTCGTCTTCCTCCGACATCGGCGTCAGCGACGCGTCAAAGTCGAGCGCGGCCTTGCGCTTGTTCCCGCGCGTGACGGGCCCCGCCCCTCCGCCGTTCGCGCTCCCGTTCTCGATCGCGAGCACGCCGTTCCCCGTCTGTGCCTCGGGCTGGGGCGGGGCTTCAATCGTTAGCGGGGCCGCAGGAGCACGAATCGGCTGGAGAGCCTCCACTTCCGCGCGCTGCTGCATCTCCTGTGAGGGCCCGGGAAGCGGGAGTCCGTCTTCGTGAGCCCGCGAGATCACATTCGACCGGCGTTGCAGGCGCGACGGCTGGCGGACGACGAGCGCCCTGCTCATCGAGCCGCCCTCCTGGCTATCAGGCAGCTCTTGGGAACCCAGGAGCGGGGTCCCGCCGTTTTCGGGCTCGGCCTCCATGGCCTCTTGGGGGTCGAGCGCCATGCCATCGGAGGCGATGGAGCGCATCGACGCGTCGACGACGGTGACTGGGTCGGGAGAGGCCGTCCGGCGGCGGATTTCAGCGCTCTGGTGGAGCATGGCTTGCCTGATCAGCCATGGGTGGTCGCGCGCGTCGGCGAGCGTCATCCGCTTGCGCGGGTCGTACTCGAGGAGCCTGCGGATGAAGTCTTCACCTGTAGATATTGTGAGTTACTGACAACGGGGTGGGCTGGGTAACGCGCTTACCCTGGGGGCTACAGTTGACCTCACGTAGGATGCCCCACTCGACTTGGCGGTTGGAGACCCGTGTCTTGACATCGGTGCTCATGTCCTCCTCACCAAACGGAGTAGCCATAGTAAGCCTGTCCGCCCACGAGGAACACAATGAGGATCAGGGAGATACAAATGATGGCTGATCACGTACATGGAGAACACGATGACTCCGACACTCCAGCTGTCGACGACCTGGTCGTAGCCTTCGTTTGGAGCCTGGTTGACAACCTCGGGCGCAAGATACACGGGTGTTCCGCACATGGTCTAGTGTGCTCGTTAATACAGACGTGAGCGCAAATCGAAGAGTATGGACACTTACCCGCAACATAGTCATGCTGTCAATGACCTTGGCAAGACCAAAGTCTGCGACCTTGACCACCGGCGGGTTGTCACTGGTCAAGAGCACGTTCTCCGGCTTCAGGTCACGGTGTGCGATGCCTTGGCTGTGCACATACTGTCGGAACGTCAGTCGCATTCGCGAGTATAACCAAAATTATACGCACTGCCAGCGCGTCACAGATCTGGTACGTAAGGTGCTGCGCCTCGGGTTCCTCTGAATACACAGTCAGCGGGATATATCGGACATGCCTGAAGAACACTAACGCAGCCCTTGGTTCTTGATGATGTAGTCGAGGAGGTCACCACCAGGTACCCATTCGAGCACAAGGTCTTGATTGTTGGTCAATACACATCGCCTTCATGGAACGCACAATTCTCGACTCACTGATGCTGTAGCTCTGGAAGAAGACCTCCTTCAACTGACAGATGTTCGGATGCTGGAGCCTCTCAAGGATGTTGATCTCTCGCGCAAAGTTGTTCGACTTGTCGTTCGTCTGGACACCGTTCAGCGTCGCGTTGCTGAGGCCCTTGCGGAGCTTGTTGGCCTGGATCATCTTCACGGCGTACCACTTGCCCTCCTCCTTGTGAAGCGCCTTCATGACGGTCGCGAAGGAGCCCTTGCCGAGCTCGTGCAGCAGGTCGTAGTATCTGTACAAGCCACGGCTTGGGGGTCCACTGGCCAGGTGGCGGTAGACGAAGCCTAGATGACATTGAGGTCCCGTCGCTCACGGAACGGGAGGATAGTGAATGCACGTACGGTAATCCTCGAGCCCTCCGTTGGCCGGCTGGGGCACACACGTCCCGAACGCGATCTCATTTCCGTCCCGCAACACCTTGAAGTGGCCCTTGCCGATCTTCTCACCGTTGATCTGGACCCGCCGCACTATTGGAGGCTCGTTCACACGGGAGAAAGGAAGAGAGGACTCACGTAAGTGCCATTGCTCGAGAGGTCAGTGACCTTGACGGCGGAGTGCGGGCCTTCGTCTCCGTCCCACTCGATGATGCAGTGGAAGTTACCTAAAGCGGAAAAGACGCGTCAGGAACGAGAGGATCGCGCGATTGAGACGCGTCGGGGGGGGGGGGAGGCACTGACTGATCTTCATGCCGGGGAGGATGATGTCGTTCTTGTGCTGCTCGGTGTTGCGGCCGATCTGGTACTTGGGCTTGAGCTTTTGGAAGTCGATGCGGCGGAGGTTGGCGCTGCAGGGGATGAGGAAGCCCCAGAGGTGGGCGTCGACGACATAGTCRGGCTGGGACGCCTCTTGGGTNGGACTGGGTGGGCTGCTGGGTGGACTGAGTGACTGCGTCGTCGGTGACCATCGCGTCGGCCATGTTTTGGTCTTCTGCTTGCATGGTGTCGTGTAAGTCGCGTTATACGTAAGGGAGAGCGCGGGGGTAGACGGAGAGGCAGAGAGAGGCGCAAGCAGAGAGAGAAGTGGAAAGTGAGCTGAGAGGTAAGGAACCGAGACGGGGACAGTCGTGCCTTTAAACAATGAGGAGGGAAAGGCGAACGCGTGGAAGCAGAACAAGCGGTGCGGGAGACAAGGCGGGGGGNATCCAAAGTGGGGATCTAAGCGAGGTGGTTGCAGTCAAAGTCCAAGTTGGAGGCAAGGCCCGTCAAAGCGGGGGAGAGACTTTGTCTGGTGCTGCAGGTGGCTTGGGCTGATGGTGGGCGAGATGGGAGGGAGAGATGGGGTGTGAGATAGAAGAAGCTCTGCGGTACAGTCGAGCACCCACAATGGCTCGTCGTGGACAGCTGCCTATAGCCACTCCAGTCTGCCAGTCCAGACCCTAGGCCGCCATATCAATATCCTCGATAATCCCAGATTGGGCGTCTTCATTTGAGACGGAGCATTTCGGAGTAACCCAGCCTATCTGTCGGAGGTCCAAGCTCAGTTCTACCCCGCCAGTGGCAGTGCCATTTATCAATAAACGCGCAACAGTTGCACTGCGGGGCCGCCTTGACTCTACCCATAGCCGAGCTCATGACGATCCTTCGTCCGTCGTGTCCTTTCACATCGTCACCATGTAATTCTCCAGCTTGGACAGCGCAAATATCCTGATATACAAACAAGACAGCCATAACATATTGCAGTACTTAGCACAGCAGAAAGAACCGATACAAGCCTCCTTGAACGAGTCACCAAACGCGATACCACCATAAAAGGACAACTATTATGATCGTGAAACCGCGTCCACAAAGCGTATCAAAACGACCCTGGCACCAGGAATGTGGCATCCTCCAAGTCGAGCTCCTGCCTCAGCGCGCTGGTCAGAATCAGCTCTTGCGTGTACACCGGGTGCCCGTGTTCGGCGAGCGGCCTCCAGATCGACACGTCTGCTGGACAGGAGATCACGAACCGGTCGTCGTGCCCGTTCAGCATGCGCACCGTTGGCGTCTGCGTCGATAGCTAAGAGTCGTCGTCAGCACCTGACTGTTGCGTGCTCGAGTAGAGAGCACCAACCTGACCCCCGTTGGCCGTCACGACATTCTTCAATAGCTTACTGTCTACGGGCACCTTCGGCGTCACGTAGAACGTCTTCCCCGCGAACAGCTTCTGCGCGTTCTTCTTCGCACGCTTGAGCGCATCTCCGAGAACGAACCCGTACTTCTTCTCCGTCTCAGCGTCCTTGATCATGAACTCGTCTTCGGCTGCACAGCGCGGTCAACACACTTGACCCAGAATACATCCCAACCACTGCGCACTCACGCAGAAGCTTGCGAACGGTGGCAGACCGAATCGCCCAGTGCTCGCCGAGCACATACGGCGCAACGGCGACCGCGCACAGGAACTTCTCCGTCCGCACGATGCTCCGCACGAGCAAGTGCGTGCATTCCGTCGGCTTCGTGACGAACTTCACCCCCAACTTCGTCAACGTCTATAACACAATGTGAGCCATCAACATATCTGAGCCCCGAGAGGTGCACGCTCACCCTGACGACATCGTCCCCAAGCGTCAATTGGGTAGTCATCACCCGTACAGTCTTTGTGTCCGTCTTCGTTGGCTCAGCGGTTGGCGGCGCTCCCGCTGCCTTCTTGCGCGGTATTGATTCCTGGCTCTCAGGTTCCTCCGATGGCTCGGTCGTCGACTTCCTCGGCACAGCACCTTTCTTCTTCCCTTTCGGAGCGTTCTCCACCTCTGCCGTTCCCGCCTTCCGCTTCTTCTTCTCTGGCATCTCCTCTTCGTCTTCGTCCTCCTCCCCGGACCCCAACGACGGTCGTTTCTTGCCCTTCGGCTTCGGCTCCCCTGCAACCGCATTCGCGCGCGCTTTACCCTTGCTCGCAGCCTGTTCGAGTTCGTGCGCGGGCCGCACCGTCCCCTTCTTCAGCTCCTTCTGGAACGAGAGTACGTCTGGCATGATCACGTCATGCAGCTTTTGCGTCGCCTTCGTCGCCGCTGTGCGTCGCGACGGCGTCCGCCCGGTCTTCGTTGGGCTGATCGAAGGGGCCGCCACCGATGAGCGGCTCGGTCCAGCCTCTGGCGCCTCCAGGACCACAGCCTTGGGTTTTCGTGCGGTCTTCGCGGGGGGGCGGAGGAGACGGCGACGTCCTCGCTTCGCTTGGGGAAGGGGACGGAGAGGGAGGTCGTGCCGGCTTCTTGGTCGTCGAGGCAGAACGGCCTCTCACGGGCTTTGGTGCAGCGAGGTTGACCGCGTCCGGCGTGTCCCTCTTCTCGCCCTTCTTCGTGGGGGAGCCATATACGGACTCCACGGTAGGCACGACGACGGACTCCAATTTCCTCGGGGTCTGGCCGGGCTTCACGCCACCCGCGCGAGACGTGCGCCCGTTCCTCGCGAGGTCTCCCAACACGGAACGCACGTCCTCCTCGTCCGAGTCCGTGCCCGACTGAAGGAGTATGTCGATCGGCCGGCGCTTCGCGGGCTCCTCTGGCGCGTTGGCGTCCAGCACTTTCGTTACGCGCACGCCCGGTGGGCCCTTCTTCTTCATCTTGTCCTTTTTAGGGCGTGGCTGGACCTCGCTCGTGTCCTCCATCACGACGTCCTCGTCTGGGGCGGGCGCAGGCTGTCGAGTGCTTTGTGGTGGCTTCTTGGCGGGAGATGGGGACGATAAGGGAGAGCTCGCGCTGATGTCGACCGGCTTGTCGCGCGAGACCTTTGCACTGCCGTATGTGCGTACCGGAGCCTTAGACTTCGGCGATGCCGTAGGTGCAGCCTCGCCTTCATCGTCGGTGGTTCGCGATGCGAACCTGCGTACGAGACGCCGTTTGGTCGTCGCCTCAGCCGACGGGCCAGCTTCCTTGGCAGTGCCTTTAGAAGGAGGCCCGCGTTTGCTCAGCGGGGGCTTGCTTGGACCAGCTTCCTCGTCTACATCCATAGTCTCCGGCGGCGGGTCCTCCTCGAGGCTGGCAAAGTCTGCATCGACATCCATCTGTCCACCAAGGCTGACCTCTCCTTCGCCCTCGCCTCCATCTTCGTTGATCGTGACCGCCTCCTCGACCTCGACAGCGCTCGCCGCTGTGCCCATCGGGACTTCCCCAGCATCGCGCTGCGACACGCGCCTATCCTTCTTCACCTTCTTCGGGCTCGCGCTGACCCGCTTCGTCGAACCCGGAGACGCCTGGCCATTCACGCTCGGGCCTGCACCCGCCTCCGCGGCGCGGAACATCTCCTCGAGCTGCGCGGGGTCCCATGCGATGCGGCCGAGGCCGCGCTCGGCGAGGACGGTGCTGAAGTCGACGCCGGGCGGGNAAGACGATGTATTTCTCGCGCGCGGGGGTGAGCCGTCGCCATTGGACGAAACAGTCTTCGATCCAGGTGTGGTTGACGATCGGAATGGACCACGAGGTCGCTTTGTCCGTCTTCGTCCCGTGGAGGCTGTGAAAGACGATCAGCAATGGGACCGGCGGGAACCACAACCCCACAAATGAAGTCAATGCACTGTGTGTATGTTTCAAGTTTTATTGATATGGGGGCGTCGGACAGTATTGCGTTCATTATATTCCTTGCATCGTAATGGACAATGGTTGGATGCAACCTAACGCATCCTGCGTAATCATGGAACGAGAGCTCCATTCGAGAAAGGAATATGGAGAGCGAACGAAACAGACGGGAACCAGCAGAGGAGGGAATGGTGAACGTACTATGCGGCCACAACTATCGTGTTTCTTTCCGCAGACATCGACGCGGTGAACTCACCGCCCATGAGGGTAATGAGTTTCTTCAGGTACTCGCGATCTTTGCCGGTGTAGTTCGTCACAGTGATAACCTAAGAACGCCAATATGAGGTGAATGACGTGAGGATGGCACAGGACCGCGCGAACCTCCTTGGAGAAACCCTCCGCAGGCTTGTCAGGTATGGGGTAGTGCAACAACTGATCTGCAGGACGGGTGAGCGTGCCCGAGGCACGAACATACCACAACCATGCCAGGGTGCCGATGGTCAGTTTGCGCTTATATGCCTGTGCAACGAATGGTTACTCAGGAATATTACCATGAGATTCTTTATCACTATACCTTTGCATAAGCAGCTCCTGTTCGATATCGGGTGACAAACACGTCCGCCTCATCTAGCTTTTCGAGTTCCTCCTGCGCATGCTCCGCATCGCTTGCTGACTTGGGCAGCTTCAGTTCGACGACCTTCCCGCCCTGCCTTGCAATGTCGGCCGTGAGAGCCTTCCGCTGGTTGCTGGACAGGTCTAGGGAGATACCTAAGAGAATACGCTTGCCATTCCACACGTTCCGCGCTGCGGGCCTCGATTTGCTCTGCTCTTCATTCGACATGGATGCTGTATCATAAAGCATCATCCTCTCTGGTGGGGGTTCATAGTCTACATCTTCTTGCGGTGTACGGCCTTCCGGGCGCTGCTGAAAGACACGCGGTTCGGGCCATTCATAGTTGCGTGTGGGGAGGTCTCTGATACCTAGCCGCACGGTATCGTCGAACCAATGAGGGACGAGGATACATACCCCCCGTCTGCTCCTTGAAGTGCATAGCAGTCTCGTATTTGGCGCTCCCGGGGCCGAGTGCGAAGAGATGGGTGACATCGCGAGTGAGAGCTGACCGCCACTGGCCGCCTAACGCGGTGATTGCGGCAGACATGAGCTCGCAGTCAGCTTGAGATAGGTCCGTAGCAGCAGCGGTGACTCCCGAGAAGAGGTAGGCAGGGTCTGGAGAGTAGTACTCCGGATCCTGGAGAGATGCGAGGATGGCTGAGCGTTCGACCCAGCGGGGCGTGACAACATGAGCGGGGGAGTCTTCTGGTAGGGCTTCAACAAAGTCTTCGAGTGCGATAGTTGATGTTATGAAATGGGTGAGCTTTGGATCGGTAACGGCAGTTACTGGCGTGGCTCCGCGCGCGTCGAGGACCTCTTTCAGCTGGTCGCGTTGGTTCTGAGGCAGCGTCTCCGAGACATAGTAGCAGACGCCCTCAAAGACAGACTGGGACATGTAATACCGAGTATTTGCGATGGCCTATAGTCGATGAAGGGGGTAACGCGTCAAACAAAGAGACGAGGGAGGTGGTGTGGGACAAGAGAGTGCTCTTAGTCTAGCACGACGCGCTGAAAGACTCAGGCGCCAATAAGCGTGCGTGACGGCCGCGTCCGTCACGTGCTACCGTGGCCCCATGGGCGCCTGTCACTGGGCCCTCAGAGTCGTAGGCAACGGCCATTCCTGTCGAACCGTGAGCGGACTTGCGGCCACAGCTAAGAGCTTGAGCTTGGGACCGACCGTCATGCGCCACTATGAAGATCCAGGGTCTTTCCCCTCAGATTGCTCACTTTCGAGGTTACGGTATGAAATTCGGTCGGTGAACTCACTGATGCTGCTAGTCCCTGCTGGAATCCGAGGCGCATTCACAAATCTTGCCATGATTCATGAGTACCCCGAATTTCTTCAATGGCTCGCAACCCATCGTGCACCAGGAAGGCGATGCTTTGCAGCGGTACCGGCAAAGGTGTTGTGAATCATTTGGATTGCACTCTGGTTAAGGAGGCAGACAAGTGTCTTGGCAAGTAATTCCGAAACAGTTCAGACTAGCGGTCTGACACATCCAGTTCTTCACGGTACAGAACTCAATGCGTTTGTTTGAGAGGACTTTGATCCTATCGACACGTTTCAACGACCAGCGCTGTTAGGTCGCTCAACCGAGACTGCGCGCATTTCGGTGCTTTCGCACAGCCGCGTTCTCCCTCTTGACCTCTACCCACAGTAGTGCAAGCAAGCAGTCATACTATCCCCTGAAGAATTTCCGAACATGCTTCGTACGGAGATAGCAAGCGCTGCGGCAAACAAGCTGTGCCGGAAAGGGGCTATCCACATCGGTTCTAAAGCTGGAGGGATGGTGGGTCGCATAGCATTACTGCAGTAGGTATCCCGGCGCGCGTGCCGTTCCCATACGTATGTCGTCGCGTGTTCCAGTCAACAGGCAGCATCTACTCTGACATGAACCGACCCCACTTGTGCGCAGAACACAGATATTTCTCGGCAACTTGAGTGTACTGGTCAGGTCGGGAGTCGTGTCGGGTAAGGATCACATATTTGTTACTATAAGTGAGATACTGATCATGCATTTTGAAGGCCAGTCCATGTCTGTGGGCGTCGTCCTGCAATAAAGATTCGGGTCTCGACTATGAGCATAGATCTCTGCATACATCGTCGGACGCGGTGCCGCCATCGCGAACACGCTGACGCGCCCATCCCCGTTAAGCACTCTGTATCTCCTGGCGATAATGTCAAACCTGTGTGGTGTACACTCAACATTGACCTAATGCCGTCATCCCCNTGTTCTCAGAATCTCGCAGACGGCATGAATGATGGGGGTTGTTCAACGATCACCGCCGACATAGGGGTCCCCGCTGCAGACATGAACCCGTTACAGCATGCTCCTCGTTTTGTCTCAGGAACAAGTGGTTGGTTGCACTCGTCCTGAGGCTGGCTGTTGCAGTGCAGTGTGGGCTCCTCATTGCCAGTCGCTCAACAAGCTTGGCCAAGACATCGGAAGACGCGACTAGGCATGACGTGAGCGATTCCGACGCACCCACGGTTCTCCGAATCACTCTAACGAAGCAAGTACCGTAAGGGTCTCCGGTTCTACGTATAAGAGCCTGACGAGGAGTATCAGGATGCTCGTATAAAACATCCCCTCCAATTCCCACGCAAAACATGGCTACTGACAAGCATATCGTACTTGTGCCAATGATCATGTGGGGTACGTTCGCCATCGCGTATTCGTATTCAGTACATTTTTGACGAGGTTTTTGCCCGATTATAGGTCATACTCGCCCTATGTGCACGTTTGCCGCACGCATCGTGAAATTGCGCCCCGCAATGCTCGTGACGATGTTCGTGTCGGAGGGATTCTACGAGCGTGCCAAAGCGGAGATAGCGCTTGAATTCCAGTCGGGCCAGGAGCATCTGCAATCGAGGATCACGTACGTACCTCGACGCTCTCGGTGTGCGCTACACAGCTAGACATTACTGTCTGTCCAGGTTGATTCGCTTGACACGGGCCACAAGTCCATGGGATTCAGCGACGTACGAAGCAGACTTCCTGGATACTTGGGCCAATTTCAGCAGCGGTCAGCCTCTCTGTGGGTATGAGGCGAACGGAAATCCCCGCCAAGTGGATCCAAGTGAGAGGGATCGCTTTGCGGCAGCGGTGATCGATGTGCGTGCCGTGCTCTCATATCAGCTACCTACAGCCCAAGCAACAAGATCGCCCACTGAGGGGTTTATATGTCTAGATCTTTGCAATTGGCGCTTTCGATACGTTCCGCAAGATTAAAGAAACCACAGGACTTAAGGTCTACTCGTGGTTCCCCGCCGCGCTGACCTGCATGTTCAAATGGTTTGGGACTGATATCATCCCGACTGTGCGAGAATATGCATCGCGTACAGGTGTATCCTTCGACGTCGCGGCCCACGAGGTCAGTGTCGATTCGATAGGGGATCAGTCATACCATCTGACGTATAGACAGGTCCTCGTAGTACCTAAAGGCGAACTTGTAGACAGCCCATGCTTGCCCAAAATGTACGATTATGAGTATCATCCCCAAGCGGTACGTCTCGCTATCACATCCAAGTTGCCTCTCGACTGACCATGACGGTAGGCCTTTACCTCTGTCGAATTCACGGGTCACACCGTAGTTCACGTCAACCGGTATGTTCGCTCCTGATCAATATAGTGGGCTATGCGCTGATCATGATCGGATAGCGTGCTACGAGAGACTGACGGACTGGTCACGATCGATGCAGCGGACTATATTACTCCCAGGACGTCGGAGGCCGTCCGTACGTGGTTTGGAGAGAGGCCTGTATACTTTGCAGGGCCTCTTGTCTCTCCGGTCAGGGCGAGTCCAGATGCCTTTGCGAAGCCAGAAGCAGCAAGCATCAAACGCTTCTTAGATGACCGTATGGCGTCTCATGGGGCGAAGTCAGTCATGCTGGTAAGCTATTATCCGCTACTAATCCCTTGATTTGTCTCAGTACATATTCATATTTACTTAGATATCCTTTGGATCCATGTTCTGGCCTACGAACGCGGCAAAGGTTGGAGCTGTGCTCAACGTGCTGATGGAGAAGAATGTCCCTTTCGTAAGCAGGTCATGTCTTCCGCTCACCATGATCGTTCGCTGATAGTGTTTACGCGCCAAGATCCTCAGCCGTCCCACCTCCGCTGCGCAGATTCCAGAGGACGTCACAACCAAGCTAGCAGAATGTGAGAACGTGTACATCGCGAACTGGGTCCCTCAACAGCTAGTGCTGTCGCATCCGGTACGCATCTCCCTTGGAAGGGAAACCGCGTATATAAACTATCAGTACGCAGGCCACAGGATGGTGCCTCACCCACGCAGGTCTGAACAGCACCTTCGAGTGTATCTTCGCAAGCGTTCCGATGTACGTACTTCCCTCATGGTCCTCATGGCGGTCATCTCACCGTAATTCAGGATTACCTGGCCCATCGATGCCGACCAGCCTCCCAACGTCATCAATCTCACCGATGAACTCAAGGTCGCATACGAGTTGCTCGAAGGCAGAGATGGTTACGGGCTTGGTATGATCCATCGCACTGGGGTCACGCCGCGCGGTACAATATCTGCGGTCGAGGACGAACTGCGGGACGTGCTCGTGCGCGCTTTCGGTGCGGATGGGCTTGCCAAGCGGGCGCGACTGCATGAATTGAAGGCTAAACTGCAGAAGGCATGGGAAGTCGGCGGTCCTGCGCGGGAGGGTGTTGAAACCCTTCTTGACGGGATGTAGCCGGAGGACCCCGCAATTGTGGCTCACATTGTAGACAGTCACGGATGCGAGTAGCATGCATGGTTTGAGAAGTGAGCTACTAACGTATCGATCTCGACTAAGGTCAGACCGGTTAGAAGCACAAGTAATGCATGAGTAGCTCGAACGTCAGACACGAAAGACCATTCCAATTGCATACGCCGATTCTAGTAGTACAAAACATAATTGTCTTCTCTGCATCGCCCTTTTTGAGTAGATCTTCTCCGGCGTGTCCCTCAATCAGGCGAGGGTGTTGCCTAGTAAGACGAGAGCCACAAGATCGACGAGTCCACATTGATTCTTTCTCGAGTCCTGAAGCTTCGGGCTTCGGGTGAGACCATCATTGAAAGGCGCATACTTTAATACGAGTACTCACGTCGCTCATAGCCAATCGTTAGTTCTTCGGCGTTGTCTGGGAGGCTCTGAAGGCGAGCGCCATGACGTTCGCCTGTCTGGATCCGCAGAACTTCCTCGATCTCCCCTGTTGTACCCCGGGGTCTGCCTCCTTCTCGTGGTATCGTACCTTGCGGGCGATTGCCGAGTATCCGGCCCTCCGCGTGCCCTTGGCTGACCTATCGAACCCCTTCGTCGGTCCTCCAGAGCACTCGCCTGCATATACAATGGGGTGGAGGGGCCCGTCGGTTCAGGCGACATTCTGTAGCGTTGTCGATCCACCAGGACATGGGGAGAGGGATCTAACGGCGCTTCGGTGGCGCTTGCTATGCTACGCTTCTTCGACGGTGTTGGTCGTTCATCCCTTTCCGAGTACGCATCCTCGTAGGCGCCTTCTTCTCTGACGGGGGATAGGTGATACGAGGATCGCTGCTCGGGGTATGCATGGTTCTCCCAATCACTCGCCTTCATCGGCGTCAGATCTCGTCGGCTCGAAGGGCCAGCGACCGGAGGCCCGGGAGGCGGGTCGTCGAGTGGTTCAACATGTGTACTCGTAGGGTACCGGGCAGTAGTGAAAGCTGCTGCGCCTGCGACAGCTGCGCGCAAAAATCTCCACGGCGGGATTTTATCAGTGCGCGAGCTATCTGGGGAATACAAAGCCGTTGACGGTGAGTCTACGGGGCCAGATGCAATGCGACGGTGCATACCTTGCTGATTCGGCATCCGACAGTCTGCGCGTGGCTCAACGTGGCCTAAGGCCGGACGATACCATGGATCTGGAGTGACGCCTTGCTGCAAAGACGGGACCCTAGAATCAGGGGGAGTGGGTGGCGACGAGGCTCCAAGCTGCGGAGGAAGTTCGCTTCCTTGCTCGCCCATCCTGCCAACAATTTGCCTCCCGTGTTCTCGAACCTGCCTCTGCAGCTCCGAACGCTCAGCTCGTTCACGCCGCAATTCTTCGGGGCTCGTCTTCCAAATCTCTACTCCGAGGATGTATACTGGCCACTGGCTGTTTTCCCTCGACTTCGTTAGGGTGAGACGCGTTGTGAGGCGTCTGCTGCGCGTTTGCAGCCGGAACTCCTTTGCAGCAGACCCGTTCTTCAACGTCCAAGAGTGCACGTGCCGGTGATGGTTGCGTTCATGAGGTACCGAAGAGTCCTCGGGTACATCCACGACGGGATCGTGCAAGAATACGTCGACGTTTAGGAAGCCCTCTCTATCTCCGTAGGAACACTCGCAGCGTCCCACCGATATGCCGATAATTTCAGATTCGACGGTATTCGTGAGGTCTATCGAATGCGGATCTCTAGGATAAATTCGGCGAATCAGCACTAGTAAAAGCGAGAACGGCGGAAACCTATCTGTCGTTCTCACCTGCCCGCGTGATGAGTAGCACGGTAACCATGAAGCTTCAGCACATCCTCGGACCATTTTGAGATACGCAGATCGAAATGGGTGTCCTGAGGAGAGATGCTGCAGATGGAGCTATGCGTATTCGCGTCACGCAAGAGGCTATACGATGCAAGCGAGGGCCGGTACGGTATGTAGACTTCCAATGTCTCGCAAGCTCGGGAACAGTGGGACCAGTCCTCGTGAGAGAGCCACGCGGTGCGGTAGTAGTGATCCGATAGCATAGAGATCATCGAGGAGGGTTGGGCATTATCCTTGTGAGAGTCCATGAAGTCGTCCAGCTTACCCACGACTGCGCCTACCAAGTAGTCGCCTCCGCGTCCCGTCACCTGATCACGTAAGAGGAGCCCTATGTACCTGTCTTCACCTGCGTCATCTCTGACTTTGCAAGCGAGGAGGGCGATCCGTGCGGGGCCGCTCAATTTGCGATCGGCAGAGCTCACCAGTACGAGAGGTAGTCGTGTGCAAACACCATACGAAGTCGGCAAATACGTCGCCCGGGCCTGTGAAGGGCCATTCAACTTGGACAAGAAGTCGTCCCATGGGATGCTTTCGACGTTGGACGAGTATTTGAAGTCTCGGGGGGACGATGCGAAAAGAAATTGGTAATGAGATGTGGACTTCACGCCGAAACCTATGTGGAGTTGATCTGATGGAGAGTCTCCGGTATGTTGTGTCGTCTTTGGGCTATAGTAAGTGAAGGGAGCGGCGCGTAGACATGGACCCCACACGAAGATCGTCTGGTCTGGGACGTGCTTCAGGATTTCCTCCTGGAGTCTGATGAAAGCGTAGCGGCCCTCGCCGTAGGTAGTCGGCATGTTGACTCCGAGAATACCGAGCAACGAGTACGCCTCATCCTCCTCTTTGGTTGTCTTCCTAGTTGCAGCCCAAGACATGCGACAGGCTATGCTGAAGTCGTCGAGGCTCCTCTGGAAGGTCAGGACATCTCGATGTATTGTGGTGATCTCTGAGATGAGGGTAGCAAGAGTATGCTTCGTGCCGATGATGATCCACTCTTCGGAGAAAAAGACAACCACGGCAGGCGCAAGGAGCTCCTGTAGCGTCCACCCCCGTCTGTGCCAAGTGCTCCGCCGGAAGGGGCTTTTGCGTGTCTCTAGCTCGGCTGTTGTCGTCACAGAGGGGACATCGTGGAGATACACGTAGCATACACCAGCGTATCTGTACCAGTCGAACATCGAATTGATAGCCTCGGATAGCTCAGAACTACTAGTCTTGTCGATGCAGAAGGAATCGCCCCACGCGTACTCGTAATGATGGTTGTCGGCAGTCTGGCAGAAGCGGCGAATCTTCTCAGGTAGCTGGTGGATGATGGGCTTCCGTTCCGCAGGGACCTGGGCGGCATAATCGGCCTGGATGCGAAGGATATCTTGATAGGTGGGCTCGGGGAAGAAGCGTGTATCGTCTTTCTTCGCCCAGACATGAGAGAGGATGGCGTAGCGAACTACGCGTGGATCGTCGAAGGTATGAAACTGCCCCGTCCTCGTATGAATCAACCTCATCGTACTCTGCAATGGTACGCCTATGAGATCAGACCATGATGGTTGATTGAAAGAGCGGAGACGCGCCTTCTGTGGCCTATATTGTCACTGTGTCGATTCACACGTATGAAACCCTCTGCGAAAACCCGGGTCTCTTCATGAGTACATGTCGGCTTGAGACATCATAGTTAATTCGGAGAGCACCTGTATTAGATCGAGGAGACAATGCAACAGTCGGGTGTGAGCCGTATGCGAAGCGCAAGACTGGGCATCTGCGAGAAACCTGTCGCTGCAATCCAAACACTTACCGAGGTTGGGGGTATATATCCATGCCTTCTTCTACCACATTGCACGGGCCACAGTCACATGGCTTTGTCAGAAGGAATGGAATGTGATGCATGGGCGCACCGTCTAAGCCACTAATTGGAAAGGCCGTGTGACCGGGGATAGTTCCGAGACGCTTCCTTCGGGCGACCAGCCTTGGGACTACGAGGACTTGACGAGATGCCCTCCGCGCCGTGTTGAACCCGGGTCCCGATTGGATGGAAGGCCCCTGCGCCTGAAACATCGCACCCGCTCTGAAGCTGAAATCACAACGAGGCACCGCTCAGGACCACAATTGACGTAGCGTGTGAGGCTCTGTTGGCATTGAGATAAGAGTGCCCTGCACACGCGCGCGGCTATCTGTCAATGCTTTCGCAGCCGAGGTGAAGGCTCTGGGGTTCATGGTCAGTAGGAATCTTTAGGACATCAGTTTTCCGCTTAATTGCACGACTATGCCTTTGCGGTCAGCACTACTATGCTGTCCTTTGCGGTCAGCACTACTATGCTGTCCCGCGGTCGACACCATTCTTGCACCAGACTAGCGTCCTAGACACTGAGGCAGAATCACGCAGAAGGTATTGTTGCTGAGGGAGCGGTGTGCGGTGTAGGATGAAAACGAGCTGAAGAGGGCGTGCAGCGCCGGAAACTTCAGGGAAGCCTCATCACGTGCTTCTGTACGAATTGGTGGCCTCGCCCAACAGCGTAGTCGACCGTGACGCAGTAACTCATCACCATGATCCAACCCTCATCCCATGCATGAGACTACCGTCCATCCAGTATACCTCATAGCTTGAATGTGGATCCCGGGCCTACTGGAAGAATACAGATGAGCGATTGAAATCCAATCACCACCAGATATCAAATGATTGCCCGATGTGCGATAATCGAATTCAACTCGAGCACGGCGCATGGATGAATACGCACATCAAGAAAGCGCTGCCAGAGGTTATGCATCAACAAAATGCAGGGCAACAGACCAAAAAAAACACTCCACCTGCAAGGCCCCTTCAATCATCGCGCCTGGAACTCCATTTTCGCAGTGTGCTCGAGACTAAGCTGGACTCGCTCAGCTTGGCGAGCTCGTCTGGGTCGAGACCGAAACTCGGCGGAGGCTCTGAGGCCTGTCTCCGACTTTTCGCATATCGCGTGATGTTATCATCTGGGTTAGGCCAGGATGGCGGCGAACTTTCGCGGGGAGCAAAGGAAACGCCGCGATAGCCATTGACAGGCTGAGTATTGACAGATCGGTTAGTTCCCTCTACTTTGAGAAGTTCCTCCCTTAGCACTCACCAGTCCAGTCTGTGGTTTGGACATGCTTGGCTGGTCTGGCGGAACGGTGTATCGCCTTCGAACCGCAGAGTGATTGTCAGTTACGTCACCAGACAAACTCGCATTGAAGCTACGCTTGCTGGACGTGCGCTGCTCGTGCTCTGAGGCCATCGTAGTCAGTGGTGGTGCTTGGGCCGTGTGATCCTAGTAATTTCTTACCATTGACAAAGGTGCTCGCAGGTGTATGTAGCGTCGCAAGCGGCGGATCTTGAGTATCAGAGTTCCACTTGGCGAGCTCAAGCGGAACACTCTTTCCACGCCTCGATGACTGGTCGGACATAGAGACATCTGGTGGTAGGGTTACTGAGTCCGCGAGCTCGCATGTGGTAGACACTACAGTTGGCGCATCCCAGATGTCGACCCCTAGAATGTACTTTGAAAGCTGATCATCGCTACCTTTTGCCCTCTTCAGCACCAGGCGAGCGGTGATGTCTCTGGTGCGCAATCGCATATGGAAATCCTTGGAAGCAGTGCTGTTATAGAAAGCCCATGAGTAGATGTGGTGATCTTGAGTGCTGGTATGGCGTGTAGAGGAAGCACGCGCGCTGGCGGACGGGCCCGGGTTGTGTGATACGTCGATATAGGCCGACAAGAAGCCTTCCCGCTCGCCATAATGACACTCGCAGCGTCCTATTGTGATGCTAATGATTTCTGGTTCTGCCTCTGCCATGTTCTCGATGTCGATGACTCGGACATCCCTGTTAAATAACAGTCAGCTGATGTCCAAAAATCCCATATCATCACCATATCATCATAAGCTCGAAGCGATTGATTCACCTGCCTAGACGTCGATGGGTCCCACGATAGCCAGTGGCTTCCAACGCAACTTGGGACCATTTCGACATGTGCAACTCGAAGGATCCTGAGGCAAAACTCAACCGATAGAGTGATTCATGATCCGCCGTGTCTCTTTGCAACGCGTATGAATCCGGTGACGGCCGGTAAGGAATGTGAACGTCTACCGACTCTGACCTCAAGACGCAGATGTCGAACTCTCTCCGGGAGAGGTACACGATGCGGTAGTAGAGGTCGTTGGCACTATAATTGGAGGGGATCGTTGACGAGGTTGCGGCGGGAGGGTCGATGAGTGCGCCGGTCAAGTATTCACTAGCACTGCTTCCAGGCTCGCCTTGAGTTTGGCGCAAGACGAGTCCGACGAAGTTGTCACCAGACGTTTCAGAGTCACCCTTGACTTTGCAGGCTAACAAGGCAATGTACGTGGCGTCACCCTTCTGCATACCTGAGAGGCTCGAGGCAATACGAACGAGGGGCAAGCGCGTGTGGATCCCGTACGGGGTAGTCGTGTAGGTTGTTCTGGTCTGCAACGAGGCATTCGCTGTCCGGAGGAACACSTCCTGGGGAATCTTCTCGACGTTGTATGAGCACCGGAAATCTAAGGGAGAGGACGCGAAGAGATACTGGTGATGGGGCATCCACTTGGAACCAGATCCTGCGAGCAGCTGATTGGAAGCGAGCGGCGCGCCTTCTGCACCTCGACTCAATCTTGGACTATGAAAGGCGAGAGAACGCCCACGGAGATACGATCCCCACGCGAAGATGGTCTGATCGGGGATGTGTTTGAGGATCTCCTCCTGTAGCCTGATGAAGGCGTGGCCGCCCTCTCCATAGATGATTGGCATGCTGACGCCGAGTATGCCCAATAGCGAGTACGCCTCGTCTTCCTTTCGAGTCGTCCTCCTCGATGCAGCCCAGGACATACGACAAGCTACGCTGAAGTCATAGAGGCTCCTCTGTGAGGTCAAGATGTCCCTATGAATGTTCGTGACCTCTGAAATTTGAGTAGCAAGGGTATGCTTCGTGCCAATGATGGTCCAGTCTGCAGCGTAGAATACGACCGCTTGGGGGGCTAGGAGTTCCTGTAGTGTCCAGCCTCGCTTGTGCCAAGCACTCTGGTAGAAAGGAGAGTGCGCGCCGGGCTCGGGAATGGTCGTGGCAGAGGGTACATCGTGGAGATAAGCGTAACAGACGGCAGCACAGCGGTACCAGTTGAACATTGAGTTGATCGCTTCCGAAAGCTCAGCGCTGCTGGTCTTGTCAATGCAGAACGAGTCACCCCACGCGTAATCCAGGTCCTGGCTAGCCGCCATCTCGCAGAAGCAGCGTATTTTGTCTGGGAGTTGGGAGATTATAGACACGCATCCCGCAGGAGCCTGAGCGGCGTGTTTACGTTGGATACGACAGATATCTTCGTATGTGACTTCCGGACGGAAATCTGTACGACCGTCTTCCTTTGCCCAGACGTGGGATAGTATAGCATAGGGGACGTCGTGCGGTGATTCGAATGTGTGGAAGGCGCCGGTTCTTGTATGGATCAGCCTCATATTGTAGCCTACTAGAGCAATACTTGGATTAGATGTAGGATACACTCCTATCAAAATCTCACCTTGAATCTCTTCCCCGTCCCAACAATCAACAATGTGAAGTCCCTGTTGTCGTGGTCCCAGGTTAAGAGTCCGTTTGGCCCTGGGGTTTCGGATGTGATGCCAGCATCTGGCGCGCAGGCTCAGCCACAGCGTGGGAGCCGCGCGCCGCGCGAGGCTACCAATCGTTGACGTTGAGGGCGCTGGTATGGTCGATAATATTGAGTTCTGTAGTAACCCGTCAAGGATAGTCGATTATAAGTGAGAGTACTATGGGGCAGAATCTGACGGGCAGAGTTCTTTTTCATGTCTTTCATGTCGAGGCTCGTACAGAGTATGTCACTGGATGGCCCGCTGCAGTTCTTACAACTTGAACATCGTTATAGAACTTGAATCCGAAGAGCCAAAGCTATGATGTACACTTCAGTCGACACTGATCGTCAGGCAATATAGTACAAAGGCCATGGTGCGTAGACAGCACAAGGCGCTGGGCTACGATGCCGGTTCAGCAACGAACGGCCATGATACAATGTCGTACTTACGCTTATGCCCATTCATCGGTCTGGTCATGCCACCTAGTCTGCTGACCGCTGCTTTCGAACCCTGAAAATCTCAGTCGTTGTGGTGGTGATTCGTGTGCTGAGCCGCTTCCAGGTAGCGAATGCAGGTCGTGGATCTTTCAAAGTGATCTTGCCCATCTGCTCACCACCAGGAGGATGCCCGTGAGACGATGTCTGCGGTATGTCGCTCTTGGCAGCGGCCGGAGTATGGTCGTGGATATCTGGGATTGTGGGTTCAGTGCTTTGCGATTGGACGACTTGAGAAGGCCGAGGGAGCACGTCTGCCTCTGGCTGCTTAGCTTCGACTCTGTCGGGCAGCTGGAGGGTAGGGGAGTAGACCGGAGGCTCGGCAACATCCTGATACAAGTCTGCTACTTATCCTTCAGACCGAGTTCGTCGACGCCAAGCGGAAATGTATGGAGCACACCTGTCATTATATCACTAGAATCAGCTGCCACCGGCAATGCCACTGGCACGGCAGCTGTGACTTGCGTTGCAGATTTGTCCATCACATGAGCATCAAACTCGTCAATATTTTTCCTCTCAGCTGTACGAGTGAGCGAGGCAGCCTCGCGTACACCATCACGCGTCGCTTTGGCCCTATTGTAGGGTGAGCGTCCCTAGAAGTCGGTATGAACATCAACGCACCCAGAGAGCAAGATTCCGCAGTCAGTGTACGAATTCTTACGTTTTGACCTCTACTCCTAG
The DNA here is from genome assembly GCA_029747595.1 of Trametes cubensis. Taxonomy (NCBI): domain Eukaryota; kingdom Fungi; phylum Basidiomycota; class Agaricomycetes; order Polyporales; family Polyporaceae; genus Trametes; species Trametes cubensis. The sequence continues at coordinate 24,818 of JAPEVG010000403.1, forward strand.
CAGCGCTCAGTAACGGAGTTGAGGCCATGGTCGTTGATGGGACCTGTAACCTCCCACTGCGAAGTTGCCTGCCAGGGTGCACTCCGTTGAGGTATCCATGCTGGAGCGGCGGCGACGGAGGTTGCGTAAACTCCTCGTCGTCAGCGCTCATGAACGGTAGGATGCCTTCGGACTCGAAGACGTGAATGTAACCCCCAACATACTCATCTCCTGAGTCGACAACTGGCACTTTTGAGGAATTCTGGCGTGCAGCGCGGTGTTGACGCAGAAGCGCAGTGCTTGATACTCCCCTCCCGTTACGTCCTGCCTCAAAATTGGCCTGTCTGTATCGTTTGTCTCCGGCACGATTCGCAGAGGGCGCGTCGCTTCCAGATGAGCTTGCCGATATCGGCGGACTGTCAGCATAGTCATCGAGAGCATAGGAGGGTTCATATACGCCTACAAAAGTGATTAGCAGCGCATCATGGCGATCATGAACAAGCCGAGTCCTTACTAGAAGGTGGCCCTCGTAAGTACTCTCCACGGCCGTCCCAGATCTCGATGCCGAGGGCATAGTGCGTGGACTCAGATGAAGCCGACGATGCATTGTTCGCTCGCGAGATCGTGAGCTGCATGATAACACGTTCGCGACGTGATATAGGCAACAGCTCGAATCTCTGGGACGCAACTCCACTTCCGTGGTTCCAGGAATAGACGTGCGATGGGTCGTCCATTGAGTGAGGCGTTCCCGAGGCGGGAAGTCCTGGTCCGTAGTACTTGGGGCCACTGCGCGCCCAATTGGAGGACACCGTGACGGAGAGGTAGGACTGCTTGGTTCCAAAGTGGCAGGCACAGTGGCACACCTTGATACTGTACTGTATGCCGGCGGGCCCGACGATCGTAATCATGGCCGGGCCACTTGTCATATGCACATCGTGTTGTAACGCATCGCCTGAAGGACGGAACGCAGCCTGTGAACGATAGCCACTTATACGAACGTCGTAGCCTCTGAGAGCAAGGAGCTCCTTTGACCAGTCACATATGAGGATTTTGAAAGATGTCGCCTGGCAGAGAGCAGTGTGGAAGGAGGCGTCACGTGTAAGGCCATCGGAGAGTTGAGAAGGTCGATACGGGATGCATACATCCTTGAGCAACACTGCCTGTTCGGCGACGACTGTAGAAATTTGTTCGCTCGTGAGGTACGCAAGGCGATAGTGATGACGGTGGATATCGGGGATGTGACTGTCGGGTTGGATTCTGTGCGATTGGATAAGGTCCGCCATGCGCCCAACCACTGCGCTGGCCAGAAAGTCTGTCGACGACGTCACTGCCTGGGGGCGAAGCAATATAGCAACCAATCGGGGGCCTTCAGCGTGTGTATCGCGCTCACAAGCCAAGATTGCAAGGTGAGAGGGCAAGTTGGTCTCATATTCCACGGCTATGACCGGCAATAGAGGCAGCCGAGTACGAATGCCCAAGGAGGTCGCAGCATACATAGGGCTGGGCTCGTCCACCGACAGCCCGAGACGAGAGAGAAACTGGTGCCAGACAACCGGTCGGAAGTCGGCCGAGTGCTCGAACTCCCTGGGAGAAGCTGCAAGGAGGTACTGAGGAGAGGAGTCGGGGACTGGAAACGCATCCACGCGAGGGTTCGCAGTGCTCACGGGTCGACCAAAGAACGAAAAGGTATGGTGCTCCAGGATGGTGCCCCAAGCGAAGATGGTTTGGTCCTGGATGTTCTTCAGGATCTCGCGCTGGAGTCGGATGAATGCATAGCAGCCTTCGCCATATGTCGCCGGCATGTTGACCCCGAAGATACCCAACAGCGAGTACGCCTGATCTTCCACCTTCGTTGTCTCCCTCGAGGCGGCCCAGGACATCCGACAAGCGACACTACAATCTGTGACAGGCGTCTCGAAGGTCAAGACGGACCGAGGAATACGAGTCGCCCGCTGGATGAGGCCGGCGAGGTCAAGCTTCGAGCCAATGAGGTGCCACTCTGCGGACATGAAGAGGACGATTCGAGGGGCCAGAAGCTCCTGCAAGGTCCATCCCCGCCTGTGCCATTCGCTATCCACGAATTGGCTCTCCATCTCCTCTGGGGGCAAGTTTGTGGAGACGTCATGGAGGTACACGTAGCAGGCGTCGGCGTAGCGGTACCAATCATACATGGAGTTGATCGCCTCCGAGAGTTCAGAGCTGCTCGTTTTGTCAATGCAGCACGAGTCCGCCCACGCGAGGTCGAAGCCACCACTCTTGGCGACATTGCAAAAGCGCTCCAACTTCTCAGAGAGAGCCGCCGCCGAAGCCTGGGCGCGACAGACGTCGAGGTAGCTTTGCTCCAGGGGATCGCCCTCTGGTCCCTTGTGCCATACATGTGAGAGGATGGCGTAGCGAACCTTGCGCGGGTCGTTGACAATACGGAAGGAATGAGTTCCGGTGTCCAAGAGTCTCATCTCTCTGCCGATCAGCAGCTTGTTAGCAAGGTACTGCGTGGAAAGGATTCATTACGCACGGGATATGCCGTCGTGACGTAGGTGTCAATCTCCGATGATGGGCGATGAAGAGAGCCTAGTATGCGACGTATTCCACGTCAGGCCAAAAGTCGGTCAAAGAAGTCATGAGTGGTAGACGTACGATGAGCCCTCAGGCAGTATCAGGCCGTGGTGGGCATCTGCAGGACCACCCCAGCTTATAAGAAGACTGAATGGGTCGTGGCGCGGGAGCCTGAGGTAAGGCACTGCTGCCCTTAGTTCATCAAGCAGTGGCCTGACACAGCGAGCGGGAACACGCGGCGTCGTGTCACAGACGTGAGCTTATGTGGATGCATTTCCTTCTCCCGTTTGAAGAGGGTCGCTACCATCATGGCGAGCGCGTGAACACACGCTTCACATATTGCGTTAGGACTCCCCTTGACCTCGCCTCGTGATCCCGAGTAGTATGCGCTCAGCCCATGCTGCGGCGTGCAACACGGCAATTCTCCTGCAGAACATAGTTAAATAGTAAGCTCAGAGTAGTCGAGATTCTGGATGCCACACCTTGAGAACAGCTCGCACAATCGCGCTAAAAGAGGCGCACCGCTGCCGCTATCCACGGCCATGAGGCAACCTAATGCCACCTATGTCAAACTCTCGACCACAATTCATCGCCCTTCCATCCATCACCGGCGATGCCAGTGGCCTGTAAGTTGGCGGTCTAGCCCAGAATAGCGCGACTTGAATAATTGTGTAGCAATGCCGGAGAACATGTGCGGTTCTGCCGAGGGCCGCTTCCCACTACTGATGTGGCGAGACCAGCCTGACACCTGTACCGCCTATTCCGTCATCAACGCTGTGGTCGGTAGCATATGGTCGATAGATACGATACCCAACGTCCCCTGCAGATCATCAGCGTCGATACTAGTAGCTTGCGCACACTGCGACACAGGGGTAGGCTGCCGTGAGTATCATGACATTATCGTAGTAGGTGATCCTGTGGCGTTCGCGTTGTCGCCTTCGCATCGGCTGGAAGTGCACGGCCCTTGTCTTCGTTGCAAACCAGACGAGATTGAAACGTAGGTGACTTGGTTATGTCGTGCCAATACCTGTAGTACTTATCACCAATCGAACGCGTTATTTGGGCGTGTTGACGTGTTTTGCATCCCACGTGAGATCCACGTTCCCGAGCTCGCTCTCCTCCGAACTCCTAGTTCCTGCGATGGGACCTAGGAATCAGCAAGCGCGCTCAGCCCGTGCAGCACAACACTGAATTCGAAGTAGGAATATGCATGCCGCTGCTCTGTCGACGGCTCCGCGGACGTTGCATATCGCGTATGGGCGCTCGCATATCGCGATCGCGCGCGCGGCTGAGACTCAGAGCGTCGCGGATTGTGAAGGACAGGTTATGTCATCACCTCAAGGCAAACCTGGGTCCCGAGAAGAGCAAACTGCCAATAATTTGGTGCACATGTTAGACCACCACCATGCTCAGGCCTCAGATCTCAGAGCTCGAGCAAACGCAGTCATCGCAGCGAGGCTGGCCATGGTACCGTTCGAAATTATTAGATTGCTCGGAAGAAGCAGAGATAATCACCTGCCTGCCAGCGCACTCTATCCATGGTCCATGGTGACAGTAGTGAATTATCCAAGGGCATTATATAGTCAATATCATGTGTGTATGGAGCGCAAAAAAAAGAGGAAGAACCAGTCCAGTAAAGCCATCTATAGCGTAGGGTCGTATCATACCTCTGGCGTATATCGGACCCTCGTAAACCCAGTGTCTCCGAGATCCGCAGGCGCATACAATCACGTCCGAGCCCAACAACCCGACGAGCGGGACCGCAGTCTCCACGCCGGATCACCCGCGAAATCGCATGCGCAGCGTAACCTCGAACTCGAGCTCTAATCCCAGTGGTGAGGTATATCAAGGCCGTCCCGGCAAGTCCAATCCAGTCCAGCACCCGGCGAGTCCTTGACGTCCGTTCACCGCACGCGCCCGGGCAGCTCGACGGTGACATAATGCCAGATATAGTGCGTCCAGCCCTCGAGCACGCCCGCGCCGGTCATGATGTGCAGACAGTCACCGGCCGAGTGCGCGTCGGGGCGGAGCAGCGCGGGCCTGTCGATCGGCAAAAAGTGGATGTCCGGGTACTTGCGCGACTCGAGCACGGTCTGCAAAGCCCATGCTGATATCAGCCAAACGAAAACAAAAAGAGGTAGGGAGGGGGATTCGACGCACCTCGAACGCGTGGTTGAAGTCGCCGATCTGGTTCCAATTATACCACCCCCACCGGCCGGGCTTGTACTCCGTCAACGGCTTCCGGTGGTCATGGCAATCTTCATGTCCGGGCAGATACGCACGCACGACGACCTGCCTCGGGGCGCGCTGATGTCCCGCTGCCCCGTTCTGCGCCGCCTTCCGTTCCCGCTTCTCAGCCTCGTCCAGGAGCGACTGCACCTCGCGCGCCCACGCCTCCATCGCCTCGCCAAAGAAGTCGACCACGTTCTGGATCCCGTCCTTCGGCAGCTCGGGGTCCTTGAGCCCCNGCGAAGAGCGTCGTCGTCCAGTGTCCGCCCGTGCTGACGACCATCGTCGCGTAGTTCGCGCGGGGAAGCGGAGCGGTGAACAGTTTAACGTATTCGGCAGGGGAGAGGTTCCACGTGGCCTCGTCGCTGAACAGATTCGCGTTCGCCGCTACGAGCGGAGAGTGCGGGTGCAGCGAGCGGTAAAGCGCTTCAAGCGCGGCGGGCTCGAAGAGCAGGTCGATGCGGCGGAACGTGACGAGCGGGGTGGTCTCGATGTCAAACCCAGGTGGGAAGCTGAGCTGCGAGACGAGAGGCGAGGAAGGGTCGAGGTAAAGATTCTGTGGCCAGGCACGGTCAAAGTACGGGTTCTGGACGTAGTCGGGCGTTGCGCGCACGTGCGGGTAGAGCATGCACGAAAGCGAGAAGAAGTGGTTCTCTGTCACAGAGTCTGCGAAGGCGAACGGTCGTTAGTACTGCTGATGCCTTGAAGTGCAGACGGTTGAATCCATGACAAGGTACGCAGCACCAAGATCCTTTCTAGCGACTAAGCGCCCTGCAGAAAGAAGTGCGCTGGAGAAGATGGGCGCAAACAAGTGGCGGTGAGCCGTTTGAATAGAATCAATCAAAATACGTAAGAACGTCAAGAGAACGTCAAGACTGAGAATCGAAGTGAGTGCCGCGGTGACGGTTGCAATGAAGTGGTTGAAATAGCAGAGGGAAGCTGTCGAAAAAGAATGGCCGGTAGAAGAGCGGTGCTTACCTCCGATGAACAACCAACCGCCTTGCTCAACGAGGTCGCGGATGATAGAGGCGGTATTCAAGTTGCGAACCTGACAGTCGTCTGGTGGCTGCCACCGCCATGAAGAAACACCAGGGAAACGGTCCCATAGCTGCTCATGGTCGGCGCCAAGATGCCAATAGACTTCACGTGAACTTGCGCAGCCCTCCAAGCCAAGAAATTCGTAAACATCGGAGAGTTGTGTCATGTTTTGATGTGTCGCGGGTGGTGGTGGCTGTGGGACCCATTTTCCAGCAGCGTAGGAACGTGGAGGACATGTTCCGCGTGTGCGTGAGGAGGAGACGGACAGAGAGGGCTTGAGAGAGGAGGGTAGGAAGGAGTGTGTGACGTATAGGACAGAGAATACGGCGAAGAGGGTGAGAAATTTAGCGGATAGGGAACGTGGGGGAGAGAAGAGGGGTCTATAGGAGACCTGGT
>JAPEVG010000404.1:0-13254 GCA_029747595.1 Trametes cubensis
ATACGACCTCATCGACCTCCGCCGCGCCACATTCGACCAGCGCTCTTAGCCACACCCTGGGCGTTGATCAGCTCTCGACGACAACGTGAGGTGCGTATGCCACGCCTCACCATATACCCGCAACGACGAATTGCTCCTCTCCTCTTCGACACCTACCTCGTAATCGGCGGCGGCGCCACCTTCCGTCGCCGCTATCATGCCGCCTGTGTCGCCCAGCGCCACATACCGCAACGACCAGGGAACATAATCAGATCGGAGACGACACATATTTGGGTGACATTGGAGGGACTAGTCCACGGCTGCGAGGCACAGGCGACCGTCATTGAGCCGGCGCCCCCGTTCAGGCTGTGGGTCCTGGCTCCTGTACCGTAAGCGGGGTCTGACCCCCAGGTGCCTCGAGTGGGCCGGGACTCCCGTACCGCTGTGGGCAATGGCTCCGCACCGTCAATGCCGCTGTCACCAGTCGTGGACAACCGGGTACGAAGAGGGCTGAAATTCATAAACAATGAACAAGAACAGAGGGANGGGGGCGACCCAATCTCCAACCATCGGGGCGGCCGTAGCCGTACGCCGACCACAGCAACCTGTGGCCATCATCAACTCGAAATCGTTGCGTAAACTGAGAGGCTGGGAGGGACTGTCCATGGCTGCGAGGCAAAGGTGACCGTCATTGAGCCAAAGCCCCCGTCCAGGCTGTGGGTCTCGACTCCAGTACCGTAAGCGGGGTCTGACCCCCAGGTGCCTCGAGTGGGTCGGGGCCCCCGTACCGCTGTGGGCGATGGTTTCGTACCGTCAATGCCGCCGCTTCCAGTCATGGGCATCCGGGTACGGGCAAGTCTTTTGACGAACACACAACCGGCCGCATAATGGGCGACTATGAGGGAAATTACTTGCCAGGGAAATGACTTGCCAGTGGCGTCCCGTGCATTGGTGTGGCCTTGGGCGACCACGCACATGCACTGGCATTCATATGTGCACACTAGGCCGTCGGGTCTAGCGTGCGCAGATAGGCACACCGACTCGGCATGATACTTCACCTGATCGAAGCGGAGCAGGGAGTACATACGGGTTCAGGCATCTCTTGCGGCAATCCGACAAGATGACGGCCAGCTCGATGGCGAAGACGCAGGAAGACGTACCTGCGCCGCAATCAGAGAGACACATAGCTCTGTGGTCAGCATAACTCAGTGATCTCGTTCAAGAAGGGTCAGCGGCGTACCTCGTCCACATACCAAAACCAAAGAGGATCGGGCCGCCAGACGAGTCCCTTGGGAGAAATCGTACAACGTAAACAAGCCCGCAACCGCTCAAGCACTATCAAATAGAATCATGCCTTTCAGAAAAACAAGCCACGACGACGTATGAGCGAGTTGGAGCAATTGATATCGATATAACATACCTGCTGCAAGGGTTCGACTACAGAAACGAGAGCAGCCAGAACAAACATCACATACAAGACACCTCGAATTTGGAGTCGCGGTAGCGCAATATGTGGAATTCCGTCTGCGAGAACTGAGCATACAAGCTCACCACAAGGTTACACCCAACCCCTCAACTTCGCCACCGTCAACAAAATCGGATCCTCTTTCTCCCCAGCGGCCACCGCGTCCCTGGCCTCCTTCAACTTTTGCCTGCCCGCCACATCGTCCAGGTCGACCGACTCGCGCCACTTCTCCAGCTCGGGCGACTCGACATTGAGCGCCATCACGATGTTTGAGAGATATCCCAGATCGGACGCGAGTTGCGCCGCTCCCGCTGGAGTTAGCTTGGGAATGCGCGGGAGCACGTCGGAAGTCAAACGAGATACGAGGGAGAGGCCGAGCGAAGACAGCCAAGCTGCCGAAACAGCCTCGGGCGTGAGGACAGGTGCGGGGATAGGACTTGCCCCCGAAGAGCCAGCGACAGCCTTGAGGGACAGAGACGGCGAGCGTCGGGCGTGCGATAGCCCAGAAGAGGAGAGCGTCGGTTCCGCGGGCGGAGGGGGCTCAGTCAAACCACGTAGGAGCTCCGCGCTAACGAATGGAAGCGTCTCAAGCGAGAACGCCAATGCGTCATCGTCGGCGTACACCTCGAATAGCCGTGGAAGGTTGAGCAGTCCCTCGGCGACGTGCTGCATCGTGCTGCTCGGCGAGAGCGAGAACGTGGGCACTTGCACCTCGCTGAGCGCGCTACCAGCGAGAGGGCGCTTGGCCTTGGGATCGCCAGGAGTCGACCAAAGGGAGGACGCGGCGTAGCTAGCAAGATACTTGTGGAGGGGAGACAGTATGGTGTCTTGAAGAGCTTGCTGGCAGGTCCGGGCGAGCTCCGAGATCGCAGCGCGAGCACCTACTAGCAGAGGAGGTGTCGAGGCTAGCGTTGGATGAGGTATGGCGAAGACCCGAGGCGAACGACGTGCATCGGGAGTAGACGGCGTGGGGGTGAGGAAGGCGTCGCCCCTCGAGGGAGGTTGGATGGATGGCTCTGGGTCGACCTTGTTCAGTAGCTCGTGCAGTTCCGCAGAATTCAACGTGGACTGCATAAGCAGYTGCAACTTGCCCCTGCTCGCACCCGACAGATATACACTRGCAGGCTCRTTCCTAGCYTGACGCAACGTYGTCGATACCTGGGTGATAGTCGAGCGYAGCTTGCCCTCAAACATGATTACGCGGTCCAAGAGCGTCCGCACAGCCTCRAGGAARTGYARYAGKGCTTGGATATCTGCCCARTCCTCTGCGGTRTAGTCAAGGTCRGAGAGATCCTCGCCCGAGGCTGACGCAGTCAAGGTCTGGCCGCTTTGCCCCGAACGGCGGGACTGGATCTCGRCCTTTGAGGCGTCGGCGAAGTCAGCAAACAGCTTGTCTACGGCCTTCACGAGGCCCAATGCGCCATAGCCATGGGTGAATGCCGTGCACCGCGTGACGGCCTCTTCCGCGACTCCAAAGACGTCCACGGCACGCTCGCGCAAGAGGCGCGCATGATCGACGCGTCCGCGGGATTCGGTGGATAGGGCGCCTTTGAGCGCATCTTCGAGAAAGCGGGTCTCGAGAGTAGCATAGTCGACTTGAAAGTCCACAAAGGGCTCAAAAAGCTCCTGATCCCAGTCCAGAGCAGGAGGTGCCAGCGCGCCTGCGCCGCTGATTGAGGCGCGGTGAGCGCGACGGGTCATCGACATCGACATGCGCGCAGAGGAACGACGGCGGAGGCGACCTGGGGTAGGCTGATCCTCGGAGGAGGCCGGTGCGGCGTAGCTGACYTTYTCCATGATCTTGTCTGTGGCATTGGCGAAATCCTCTGTGGCCCGRTATGCCGAGATGAGGTGTGTGAGGGCTGTCGCGCCGTAATAGGTGGACATCGCCTCTAGTCGTTGCGGGAAGGATGGTTGTAGCGCCGAGAGTGTTGAGGTGATTAGAGCAGACAGCGTCGGTCGCGGGTCGGGGAAGATGGCGGGTATAGAGGTTCGCTCAGTCTGGAGGATAGTAAGAAAGGACWGGTARAATGCCGGGAGGAACGTTGGGAACGTCAACGTCGACTGTTCTATGGGCGACCCTGTATCGCAATCGCGTAGACGTGCACTCTGCCACTGTTCGACGAGCGGTCCCCTCCGCGAACCATAGTAATAGTTGCGGAACTCGGACTCTCGCTGGATGTTGCGAAAGATGGAGAAGTAGTTCCTGCATACAGCCACATCCTGAGAGTTGACCGCAGCGACTAGAGCCGAACTGAGAGACGCTTCCAGTTGATTTTGGAGGCTGACCATGAGCGTTCGTCTGCTCTCGTACTCGGGGGTATTCTCGAAGACGGACATGCTCTTCGACGCCTCGGATAACCGTTCTGCAGCCTTCTCATAACTCTTCTCGCCAAGCAAGGAGGTGACGTCGCTCTCCAGGGTACTCCAGCTCTCCGCTTCCCTCAGCACTTCTCGAGTGGCCTCCATGTTTCGCTTGACGAGGTCAAGGTAGTGCAGCCTCTCCAGCGCGGCATCGGTTTCCGCACYCAAMGTTGATTGAGACTTGCCTYCGACGTTGTGTAGAATGCCTTGTAGAGACAGCGCGCTCTCCCGCATGAAATGGAGATCATAGGTCAGACGAGAAGCACCGCGAGAAATGTCTTCAATGAGCCTGTCGACCTGTGCGGAKGTGTCTTCAGAGGCRATCTCAAGCGTGCCAACTAGGTGCGAGACGTGTCGGTCCAATTCAGTGAGCGCRGCAGAACGATCACCGTCGCTAGGCTCTTCTGACACTCCAAGGATGTCGTTGATCCAAGACACGACATCTGAGTGGTCTTCGAGTGAAGTGAGGAGCTCCGAAGAAGACGCAAGGGCATTGGTATCGGYATTCCCTGTGGTCAGCTGCGTTCTGTACGTTACAATTAGGATTTCAATAACGAAGCATCGGGCCTATGACCTTCTGCTCACTGTCCCACTGCTTCCTTCTGAGCTGCCATGTCACACAATGTCTTGCGCAGCCGTCAATTCCAGAGGATGTGGATGTGTCGCCACCACCAAAGTTTCAGAGATTTCTCGGGGTATAACGAAGTCGCAAGCTGTTCGTGAGCCAGATGAGATAGTAGTACACAGCACAGATACCCAGAGTTRAGCGTTGCTGAACGAACAGAAGCTGGACAAGCTCAAAGGACACATGCGCTGATTCCGCTCGGAACGGAGTCACGACGGTTCGTCACAGCATGTCACACGTCCGTGACTSCTTTGCGATTTGCTTTGCGAGCAGATTCAGCAGCGCGCATCCATTCCCTTCCCCGCACACTCACTATGGCCTCTGCAAAGTATGTCTCTCRATGTGCTAGTCGAGTGCCAACGCAATTGAGATGACTGTCTATCTAGCGTTCCCAAAACGTCCTGGGCGGACGATGTCGATGAGCTTGGTGAGTACGATCAAAGCCACAGTCGACTCTACGATGCTCACTGAAGTCTACTACGCAGAGACTCCGAAGGTTGAGGATTACGTTGATGAGAATGGCGTCCGCACTACCGTAGAGTACATCATCAACGATGAGGGCAAGAAAGTTAAGGTATGTTCCATCTAAATCATACATCGTCCGCATAGCAAAGCTCACCTAAATGTTTCCTGTAGGTCACGAAGAAGATTAAGCGTGTACTTCAAAAGGCGGTCGTAGACCACAGCGTTGCGGAGCGGAAAACATGGGCGAAGTTTGGTCAGGAGAAGGGAAACAAGCCTGGTCCCGATCGTGCAACGACAACCGTAGGAGAGAACGTCTACCTGAAGCTCAGCCCGGGCAACAAGGTGCGCCTCTCCATGTCTCATCTCAWMTCATCCTTGGATTGATATATCTATGCGTTAGTCCTCTGAGCCTGAACCGACCGCAGAGCAAGCCGTCAAGGCCAACCTCGCAAAAGCTGGTGCTGGAAAGGTCGTCTGTAGGTTGTGCAAGGGCGACCACTTCACCGCAAAATGTCCCTACAAGGAGTCTCTTTCTGGCCTCGATGGTGCTGGTACGTCAATATCCCAGTACCATCTCGCTCATGCCTCATAATCCTGCATAGACACTCCCCCTCTGGGTCTCGACGATACCGGAACCCCTGCCGAGCCCGCTGCTGCCGCGCCTGCGGCGAGCACCGGCGGCAAGTACGTTCCCCCTTCAATGCGTGGCGGCGGACGTGGGCCTGGCGAGGCGATGGGCCGGCCGGGTGGTTCACGAGACGATCTCCCTACGCTTCGCGTCACGAACATTTCAGAAGACACCGAGGAGAACGACCTCCGCGAGCTCTTCGGTGGGTTCGGGCGTGTCGCACGTGTGTACGTTGGACGCGATCGTGAGACGGGTGCGGGTAAGGGTTTCGCGTTCGTCAGCTTCGAGGAGAAGTCAGCAGCGCAGAAGGCCATGGAGAAGATGCACGGCCGCGGTTACGACAACCTCATCCTCAACGTCCAGTGGTCACGTAAGTTGCTTGAACCCTTTTCGCCCTGCACCTATCATATTCATCACACCTCTACAGAACCGAGGGAGCAGCGATAGATTGGTTCGCGGTAGACCGTTTCTCTGTTCTGTGCTATGTCTATCTATCGTCACGCTGTTGTGTGTATATTGAGCAGATGGCTTGTACGAAAACTTCAAGATGTTCACAAACGTCCCCGCGATGGAATACCTTGCTACTACTGATCCCGATCACAGGTCCTGTCTTGATCATTGTCACATGCATGGCCTTCATGCTACGACGAGACGGACAAAGAAGCCGCGGGTTTCGGAGCGCTCGGTGAGTTTCCAGACGGCCTGCGAGAGTGCTTCCGCTCTGAGGTCACTGTATCGCAGCGAAGATAACAGGGTGCTGCCATGCAAATCTAGCATCACCTTCGACTCCCCACCCAGTCCTTCTGTGCTCACTCGAACTCTCTGCGGCTTCAATAATTGCACATAAACATATAGCCCACTCTCAGGCTTTGCATCTGAAGTGTCGTATTCGACCACGATCCCCACAGGGTGATGTTGCTTGTAGCTGATGATCAGGGGAGAGGTCCACATTCCAGGTCGACTACCTACCGGATGTGCGGCCAAGACGTGAGCTTAAACGTGGGAGGCGATACCCACATGGTCCATATAACACAAGGAGAGGGGCGGTATGCAACGTGCTGCAACCCCCTCCTTGTCGCTCCTCAGAAAGCATGTCGGCATTATTCCAGAACACCCTCTACGTCGTTAATTACATCAATGCCATCCTCTATGGTACGTACTTGTAGTCCGATCGCCGTTTGAGGTGCGCGAGGCTGCATTACCCGCTTATACGATCGCCTACACAGGCATAGAGCTCATGATATATTTCATGCTGATAAGACAGATCACGCTCATTCGCCGCCGCACGACGATGGACAAGTTTTACGTTGTGTTCAGCACCGTGCTCCTCATACTCAACACCATCTACTGGACGACACAGGCCTACTTCGGGCAGCAAATGTGGATCGTGCATAGCGACTACCCGGGAGGAATGGACGCGTTCCTCAACGAGTATGTCGCTGTGTGGTACCAAACCTGGGGCTCCGCCGCAGTCATGACGAGCAACCTTATGTCGGATGCATTGATGGTGAGTACGGTCTTACTATTGACAGCCCTAGAGGACTGAGGGCAGCATGCAGATCTATCGGCTCTATGTCATCTGGGGCTACCTATACATCGTCATATTCCCAGTGTCAATCTGGTTCGCGTCGTTGGGTATGACCTTCGGGGCTGTTCCGCGTTGATCGTTCCATCTTGATATCTCTATTACAGGAGCCTGCATCGGGCTATTGTACGAGTCCGGKCGNCCTAATGGGAACTACTTCGCCGGGATAGCCACCGAATTCGGCACCACGTGGAACTCGCTCACTTTCTCGTTCAACGTGATCGTGACCACGCTCATCTGTGGCCGCATCGTATATATTGGCCGTCGCTGCGCGTTTTCCGACGAGGGCAGGCGAGCGTACACTGGCGCTGTGGCGATCGTCATCGAATCCGCCCTTCCATTCACGATAGGCAGCATGACGTATGTGATCACCTACGGGATTGGCAGCGACGTCGCCGTCGGGTTCTCATGCTACTCCATGTTTTCGGTCAGTCTGTATCGATTGTATCATGTTCAGCGCCCGCTCACGTAACGCCTTGCTTCTAGGCCATCTCGCCCATGCTCATCGCCCTTCGCGTACTTACGCGGCGGGCGTGGAGGAAAGAACAGGTCTCGGGCTTCCTGACCACAATCAACTTCTCCGCCTCCCGGTCACAGAACACCTTGGCACAGGGTCACCACAAGGCCGAGTTTGATATTGAAGGGAGAGCCGAGTCGTCCCCGGCTTTCAACCCAGCGGCTTCCCTTCAAGTGAACCTCGACTGTACCGCCTAGCAGCGCAGACGATGCCGCGAGCTATGTATTTGTAACGATGCTGTGTYGTTTTTCAWGCGTATCGCAATCTAGGAGCYGACAATGACATCGGTCCCACCTGACCTTCCRGGTGCAAAGTTGTTTGCTGTTCCCCGGCAACTGGATGTAGCGTCAAATATCCGCAATCAGGCAACGCTGCTAGCTCAACTCATGATCCGTCTTCGTCGTCCGTGGGGAGTATGGGCGCATTGGGTACGGCATTTGCAACCTCCTTAGCGTCTGGATCAAAACTAACCTCCCTCATCGCGCCATGTAGGCGCTCATTTTGACATGGCATGGAAGCTAAAATCATGGGTGGTCTCGGCTAAGCTGGAGCTGTGGGTGTCCCCGCGCGATTTCCTCGCGATCGGCGAAYGCTATTCGGCGAACGCCATGCCGTCGTAGCGCYSAGCGGAGAAGCTGTACCATCCTCCGGTGAATATGCACGGCCGGAACAGCAAACTTTGCGCCCGATAACKTACGCACGTACACTCGACTGCAACCGCGTCTGCTGTGATTCGCAGACATATGGTGTGTGGTACCGCAGCAGGCACTGCKTGTGGCCGGTCGGTGTGCGAGCGGGTCGCGTTTAGCTATGCGCCACGGCGACGGACGTTGCTTGTTGGCAAGAAGCTCCGCACTAGTCCCTCGGCGCGCGAGGGGGTGCATCGTTTCTGTCAAACGGCGTGGCTACGCGTTCAATACAATTTCGGAGGTTCACCAAACGCGGGATCTTCGCGAAGTGGTGGTATGACGACAATAGGGAGGGCTCTTCGCATATATCGAGGAAACCTCTCGGATCGTCTGTGTAGTACTTGCTCGCCATCCCGCCACCCCACAACGCCTCATTGTCTTCCTCCGATGGCGAACTCTACATCCCAAAATGCAATGTACATCATGAACAACATCAACGCCATCCTCTATGGTACGTCCCGCTCCTCCGCGACTCAAACCATTGGCGTGAACTTACTTGTGCCCACGTCACAGGCGTTGTGCTCGTGCTGTACTTCCGCGTCCTGCGTTACATGTTCAGCGGCAGCAAAAAGTGGACGTTCATGGACAAGTTCATGATGGCGTTCAGCACCCTCCTCGTCATTCTGAACACGATATTCTGGACCACCCAGTCGTACTTTGGCGAGATGATGTGGATCGTGCACTCCGACTACCCTGGCGGCGCCGACGCGTACTGGATCGACTTCGGTTCCGTGTGGTACCAAACGTGGGGCATGGCGGCGTGCGTAGTGTGCAATCTAATGAACGACGCGTTCCTGGTGGGTGTCATTATAATCAATCATCACTCTCTCTGTGACTAGTGCTAACTGGGGGATATCACAGGTATACAGGTGTTTTGTCATTTGGAACAGCCGCCGCATCATAATCTTCCCTGGCGTCCTGTGGCTGGCGTCCCTCGGTACGCACCCATCGGATTCGCCTATGTGTAGCTGCTTACGACATTCATTACACCGCAAACAGCCTTCAGCATCGGGCTGCTGTACGAGTCGGGCGCCCGACGGCAACTACTTCGCCGGGATCGCAACGATCTTCGTCACGGCGTACACCGCGTCGACGTTCGCGTTCAACGTCGTCGTCACCTCGCTCATCATCGCGCGCATCCTGTACATCGGGCGGCGGCTCGCGTTCGCGGACGAGTTCAAGGTGTACATCGGCGCGGTGGCGATCATGATCGAGTCCGCGCTCCCGTTCACCGTCTTCAGCGCCGCGTACCTCGTCACGTACGCCATGGGCAGCGACATCTCCATTGGTTTCTCGTTCTATGCCATGTTCACCGTACGTCTCCTTTTGTGCGATACCTCAGAAAGGTAGCTATAGCTCACTTATGATCCCTGCAGTGCATCTCACCGTTGCTCATCACCCTCCGCGTCCTCTCGCGGCGCGCGTGGACGAGAGACTCGAGCAACCTGTTCACGACGACGATCAGCTACACGGGAGCCACCGACTTCATCACGAACATGGGTGCGCAGCCCGAAGACTATGATGCAGAGAAAGAGGGCACAACGTCGAAGCTCCCAGATCTTGAGGCCGGGCGGCGAGGCATGGAGGTCTCGGACCCACACTCGATCAGCATCGTCTCTATCAATATTGCCGATGAGTCGTCGCCCGTGTAGCAACAACATGGCGTGGTGTCTGACGAACAGCTCTGACTCTGAGAAATTTCGGGCAAGGCTATTTTCTACGTGTATCATTGTATTACTATGGACTACAGACTAGCACTAGTACTTAGACTACTATGAGATGTAATGATAATCTGTATACGGTACTGTAGTAGATGTCTCAACGATAATCTAGTGAATCTGATTTCTGCCTGCATGATGCAGTTGACCCACATGTATCCGGCTGCTCCACCACGACATGGCGCTATAGTGTAGTGGTTATCACTTGGGATTCTGATCACTCAAATTCCCAAAACCCAGGTTCGAGCCCTGGTAGCGCCTCAGCAAGCAATGTTTTTTGTTGCATTCCACTGTCCGGTCCCATTGCATACGATCGCCTATGATCGATTGCGGTACTGCAGCTGGAGTTACGAGTATGTACCTGGAGGCTGGTATGGACGCTGCATTCCATATCGCGCCGTTGCCAGACATCTAGATCTTCAGGCGCTCGCTCGTGCAGCACACAGTACCACCAGCAGGACCCTGATGCACCCACGCATACACTGTGACACTCAGGGACGACCAGAGCAGAGCGAAAGCGCGTTGCGAGGAGGGAATGCTACTAGCTACTATACAAATGGGCACAGACAGAACAAGTACGACATTCGAATTTCGAACCAGGACATGCAGCATCAGCATCAAGGTCGTTCCGCGCGCGTCGGCAGCGAGCGAGCACTCTCAGCACCCCATACATACTGTATACAGTGCACAGTATACACCGCCAAGCGAACATCGAACAGGCAAGGAGGAGCAAGCGGCAGGCCGCTGGTTGAGCAGTGAGCAYGGCGGCCAGGCGGAGCAAGTCGGGTTCCCGGTGGAGCAGAGAGCAGAGAAAGGGGAGGCGGAGGCGGGGCGGGTGTCCGCGCGGCCGCGTAGCCGCATAGGAGGCCAAGAGGCTAGGAGGTGAGGAGGTAGCCCGTCTGGCGAGAGGGTAAGGAGAGGGGGAAGGGGTCGGTGTCGAATGTAGCCCGGGCTGTGAGACGGACGAGCGTGTCGCGGCTCGCAGCTCAAGGCTTGCGGCTCACGGTTCGCGGGAGGGGCTTTGGGCAGAACGGACGATCGGCCGGGACAAGACTCGGCGGAACCGCTCTCCGCACATGCCTGGATTCGCGAGTTTGGGTTCGATGCGGCCGATCCCGTGCCTTGCGCAGGGCAATGGGGAAAAAGCACTGCTGATGCCAGCGGCCAGCACGAAAGTCGTGCGTGTGYGGTGTGAATGTGAGGGGGACATAACGGGGACATGAAAGGTCGTAAGCGTGGAGCACAGGACGGGTCCGGGGGGCGGCTATGTGATTGTGAGAGAGCCTGAGAGGGATAGTATGCCACGCCGGCGCCCACGTGGGGAAGAGGAAGGAGGTGAGCACAAAGAGACATATGGGGGAGTCCGTTCCGGAGTCCGAGATTAAGACCGAAGCGGGGAGTGTGCACCGCTTGTGGGCGTGGCCCACTGGGTATGTTGTACGCTAAAGGTTGCCATGTGAAARTCAAAAACAAACAGCTCGAGCACGAGGATAGGGTCGTCCGAGGCGCCGCGCTCGGTCGCACTTGGGGTAGCACTTGATACAAACGAGGGAGGACAGGGCGTCGGGAGAGGTCGGGGGAAAATTTGCGGAAGCGCGARCTTCGTTCGAYACTCGGAGCCAGTGCTTGCAAGRCGCGGACATGAGTTGTCACCGCGCCCCGGACAATGGCCTGCCAAAAAGTCACTGTGAGTATGGCACCGAGGAATTGATTGACAAGACAGCTGCAACGGACCATGGCCGATTGGACGCGCGCGCATTCAGCAGATTATGCATGAGCTGCAGCACCCCGCACTCTCCTCRGGCGTGCCGTCGCCTGACGCAGCCTGACTTCCCGTGTTCCGTCTCTTCTTCTTGGGCGTGTCCTCTGACTGAGGCGCATACGGCCGCACAGAGAGGTGCACGATCGTTGCCGCCGGCGCCGAAGAAGGCAAGTGTGTGGGGAACGACAATTCTACAGCGCACATCTGTCAGAGGTGGAATGGACAGCAGAGATGGTGTCGCGAGGAACGCACTGTCAAGGGAGTCTTCGTCCTGGAGGATTTTTCCAAGGTACAGGATCCTGAGGTACGACGGCGCTGGCGGCCGCTCGTCTTGCCAATCTACACGCGCAAGGATCGTGTCAGGGATGTCCACATCAAGTGCTCGGGAGCATCGTTGGAGCTCCCAACGCGAGCGCTCCTGAGGCTAAGCAGCGTGGTGGCTCACCGTTGGGCCAGGCGTTCCACACGAGCTCCTTCACCCGCCCGATCGTCGTCTCGGGCTCGAACGACATCGTCCTTCTCCGCCCAGTGACGAGSAGGAATGTCAGAGAGACCTGCGGCGTCTGCGGTATCGTCTCCTCGGCCAACTGCGCCCCATCTGCRGCTGCATCGTCGTCATGGTCCTCTACATCTCCGCCATCGACATCTCCCGTGAAGTCTCTCCTAGGGGTATTCGCGCCGGTCCCGCCAGTGAAGTCGACTCGGGTATAGGATGTGCGGGCAGATGGACAGAGGGGTGAGAATGCATCGATGCGTGCGTGTAGGGCATTCTCGATCGAAGCCGGACGTGGTAGCTGGGTGGTGGAYGGAGGCTCCACGGAAAGGTGTGGTGCGGAGGACGACGTAGAAGGTCGTGCGTCGGCCATGCTGGGTGAAGGCGAGCGGGGAAAGGCGAGGGCGAGGAAGGCGAGGACTGGTGGTGGTATATATGGCGGGGCTTAGTCGAGAACGTGGGAGGAATCGCGTAGGTTGTATGCGTCCGATCAAGGAAGAGGGGTGGAAGAATATTCCGCTAGCGCGAAGGGGCTCGCCTGGTTGGGCGCGATGTGGTGAGTCTGGAATGGGAGGAGGGGCGGAAGAGRGGAAACGAGGAGGACGTGCAAGGCCGCGTCGGGCGCTGTAGAAAGATGAGAAGGCGGAGAGGWAAGGAAAGCTGAGATGGGAGTGTTCGTGTGACCGCCTACTCCACTTTCGGCAATCTACGCCAGACTATGTAAGCAGCGRGATGTTATGACGAAGGTCCGTAGCACGTTTCGGCGGGCGCGTGGCAATGCGAGAGGAGAGCTGAGYGGACAGCGTTGRSCGWWGAGCGTAGAGGACGATGGCGGGGAGAGAAGAGGACTTATAGCGGCCGGTGTGGACGCGCGCGAAGRACTTCAAGCCACTCGCACTTTCTTCTCTCGGCGCTCACGGGCGTCTCCAGGTCCTTNCCTTCTCCAAGTCCGTCACCGCTGCCG
>JAPEVG010000404.1:16947-30984 GCA_029747595.1 Trametes cubensis
GNNAGTCTAGGAACACCTTATTCCTGGGCGTGCGACGYCCGCAGCCTCGAGATGKTGCAAATGCGGCCCGCATCTGTCTCTATCTGTCTGCCTGGCCGCCCTCGAGTCACCTATCGCTTATAAAGCCCTGGGACGCGTAGATATTCCCATCGCTGCGGTCGGGMGAACGTCTCTCAGGACCCACCGCTACTACTCAGGCTACTGGCGCATATCGCTGCTCAAGCTTGGGGACCATGGCACCGACTGGATACGAGCCTTTGCCCAAAGGCGACTCAAGTCGTGAACTCGAGGATCTCTCCGGAAGTGAAACGCCGCGCGCTTCACGCCTGTTTCGCTCTCCGCGGTTCCTGTTCACTCTTGCCGCTGTACTCGGGTTGACCGGGATCGCCGCCTTGTATGGCCTYGATAGTGCCCGACACGCTCTRTACGCCGCCCAGGACAAGYCATCTGCCGAGCTCAAACAGTTCCACTGTCGTCCTGCAGAGCGGCTCGGCAAGTGCCCTTCGGGGCTGCCGCCACCCGCCAGCCCGCCCGCGAAGATCAATCCATGGGCGTCGNCTCACCATCTCCGAGACGGTCTCGATATCGGAGTGGCTCGCGGACCCGGCMCGCAGCCTCAACCTCACGCGCGGCGACAAGGCCGTGCTGTCCGACGACTTCGTCTACCACATCGAGGCGTTCCGCCCGGCGAAGAAGGACGCGCTCGCGTACCTCGACTTCCCGGACACCTTTGGGNCCCCCTGAGAGGTTCGCGCGCGTGACGATACATCATGGCGCCGCGGCGGATCCGTATGTTATGGACTACTTGGTAGGGCCGTTGCCGGTGGGCGGGCAGACGAAGATGAGGGCGCTGACGGAGATATACCACCGTCCTTCGATTCCGTACAATGCGAGGGGCTTTACGACGCTGGGGGAGCTCACGCCGCTGCTTGCGCAGCTCATGCCTCCTCTGGCGGATGTCACTGAGGTATACTTGCTCTCGTCGTACTCGTATGCGAAACTGAGTTTATTGATTTGTTGGTGGACTGCAGGATTTGTTCGGAGGCTCGGCGCGCGGTCTGCCTAATGACACTCTTGTGGGCGCGATCATGGCTCCGTTGAGCTTCGATGGCTCTTTCCGTCGCGGATGGGTGTCGTGGCGACGAAACACGCCTGGGCCATGGCTCCATCCCGTCAACTTCTTCCAATATGTCGACTTCTCTGGCACAGACCCTTCGCAATGGAAGCTGCTGAAAGTGAGGCCCGTCTTCTAATAGGTGTATGACGAGTGCGCTGATAGAGTTTCCCATAGCTCGTGTACAACCACCAAGTCTTCAACAGCTCGGAGGCATTCCTCGCGGCGTACCACGACGGCACGCTCAAGCGACTCCCCAACCGTCCAGACCAGGACCCCGCAGCGGAGGGTGGAGCACGCGCAAGAGGCCCGAGGCGTCTGTTGCGCGCGACCTCGACTACCTTCCGGGCCCGCGTTCGGTGTCCTTTGCCGGACTGCGCTTCCGCGTTGACCGCGCCGCGCAGTATGTCAGCTGGATGGGCTGGGGCATGTATCTTGGCTTCGACAGGGATATGGGCCTCAGCTTGTGGGACATTCGCTTCAGGAATGAGCGGATCATCTACGAGGTGGGTCTACTGTCAGTTATCGGAGATTCGTCGTGGTGTGGTGAACATGATGCTCGCGATGACAGCTTGCGCCTCAGGAGGCAATCGCGCAGTATGGTAGGTTGGATCGTTTCGTTTGGTATCTAAAGATGCTCACACTGGTACAGCCGGCAACGACCCGATGCAGACGACCACGGCGTGGCTCGATCGTTTCTTCGGCATGGTAGGCTCATCGCGTCCTCGATACCCAGAACGGGTACTGAATGTAACATAGGGCTCCGCCGTTCGCGACATGATACCCGGGTACGACTGTCCGCACGAGGCTGTCTACCTCCCGGCTACGACGCACAACTTCGAGGGCAGCATCGTGCGGTCGCGGGCGATCTGTATCTTCGAGCATGACGCCGCGCGACCCATCACGCGGCACACTGGCTATTCGGAGGGCGAGTTCGGCGCGACGCGCGGATATCAGCTGGTCATTCGTAGCATCTCGACGGTCGGAAAGTGAGTTCGTTCTATCGCATCTCGCATGTTCACGAGATTATGGGTGGCTGACGGGTGCGCGACTTGGTTGGTAGCTATGATTATCGTGAGTTTCACTTACGTGAAGCCAGAGGAGTATTGGACGATCCTGATCGTCGTGCTTGCGGATAGTCTTCGATTACATCTTCCAGATCGATGGTACTATTGAGGTGCGGCTTTCGGCTTCTGGCTACTTGCAAGGTGGCTATTGGGAGCCTGCCCAAGAGGGTTACGGGACAGCCATCCGCGAAACGACCAGTATGTATCTGTGTCGTGCATGATGGACGAGTACGCCTGCTGACCAAATTGACGTTTCTAGTGGGGTCTTTGCACGACCATGTAATCAACTACAAGGTGCGAATATCCGCGACGGTAAATTTGCTTCCATTATAACTCAGAGTATCGATCTTTGTACAGGTCGATCTTGACGTCGCTGGCACGAAGAACTCGCTGCTCTTCACGAGCACGGCGCAGGAGACGATCACTCAGCCATGGTTCGAAGACGACTGGGGCTCAGAGGTCATCCAGCAGAAGATCTCGAAGACGTTCGTCGAGAACGAGGACGACGCGCTCCTAAAGTTCCCACCTAACTTCCAGGGTGGTTACTCGCTCGTGAACAAGGATGCGAAGAACCGCTGGGGCATCCCGCGCGGGTACGCGATCCATCCGGGATACTCACCGATTTACAATGTACGTTCGCAGTGGATTTAGCTTCTCTCTCACTGACCGCATACTCCTTCGATGGATCGCTAGACCGTAGTTGGCTCGAAGCGCTTGCTGAACAACGCGAACTGGGCGCGATACAACCTCGCCGTGTCGAAGCGCAAGGAGACGGAGCGAAGCTCCAGTTGTCAGTGGAACTTGAACCTGCCAGGAGATCCGATAGTCGACTTCCACAAATTCTTCGACGGAGAGAACATCACGCAAGAGGACCTCGTCGCGTGGGTCAACGTCGGCATGCACCACATCCCGCAGGCAGAGGACTCGCCGAACACGCGCACGAATCTCGCCGCGTCCAGGTCAGTCCATCTAGTAGTGTGTCAATCTTGCGCGACCAAGGCTAATGCGCGTCCTCGCAGTTTCTTCCTCACGCCGCTGAACTACTTCGACGCGGACATATCGATGGATTCGAAGAACTCCATCCTGCTTTCTGCTCCCAAGAAGGCCGGGGACCCGTGGTCATTCGACGACTACGGCGTCGCACCCGTGAACTGCATCCCAGACTCGATCCCGCCGTTCGAGTACGTCGGCGTGCAAACGTACGGGCTTGACGGCAAGCCCGCGGCGCCCGCTACTGCCGACGAGATGCGGAAGAGTGCAGAGCTTTACCATCGCATCAAGCTCGAGCTGTGAGGACAGTGATGTGGCTTTTTGATGATGACAAGGATGGAGAGAGGAAGTGATACAACAGATGTAGGCGATGCCTTCACAGACGTCAGTATACAATAATAGAGAAGACGTAACAGCTCTATGCAGTATGCTGCCAGACTCGGATCCTGTAGGACTTATGATATCCAATGCATCTTGAACATAGTACATAGGTCAACTGACTCCCTTATGCCTAGTCGGACATCAGATCGTGGTCTGCTTGGTAGATGGTTCTAAACACGGGAAGCGTCTCGTCCCACCTACGCGTCGCACTTTATCAACAGATGCAAATCAAGATCATGGCAAATTACCCACCACGTCCATACGTCTGTGCAATCTTCCACCCGCGAATCCTCATCCGGCTTCTTCCTGTGTTCCAAGCGTCCCTGCGACATGAAGAACGAAACCAACCTGCCGAGGTATCCTGCGTTCCCAGTGGTATAGCCCCATCGCAAGACCGTCGTCGCCACAATCCCGAACTTCGCGATGACCAGACCCTCGGGGATACTCAAATATGCGAGCCTCCAGCCGCATTCCGCGATCGGGTCCCATGAGAGCGCTTCCGAGGATGGGGAGGATGGCGGTGGCGGCTTCACACCCTCCATAGAGAGTGGGACCGTCCACGTGTGCTCGTCGCACACCCAGCGCGACTTTCCTACATAGAAGAGAGAAGGATTGAGGTATTGGATGAGCGGAGATGGGTTCGAGATCGCTCGCCATCCGCGTTTAGCATACTTCTCGAGCGCAGCTACCTTCCCAGGGTTGCCTCCGTTTAGGACGAGCGAAGTGTACGCCTCTAGGGTTGCTAAGGGGTATAGGCAATATGCTGCGTTGTATGTTATGATGTTCAATACGCTCGCTGTAGGAATCCAAAGCAATCCCTTAGCATGCTTTGCAAGAGCGGTGCAAGCTGATGACATACTCGAGTGGAAGTCAAGCAATGCTCTCAACGGAGTCGATCTTGCGACGATGATCTGCACCTTCCGCGTGGTCGCTGCTGGGGCGCCAGGAGTGGGATCTCGAACGAAGGTGTAGACGGCACGGGTGCCCTTCATGTCATACAGCTCCGAAACTTCGTCCTCGTTTTCGAGCGCATCCACATGAGCATTCATCCTTGTACAGAGTTGATCCACTTCGTCGCGCCATCTTCCTTGCTGCCACGAGTACGGTTCGAACGTGTAGCCCTCTGACTGAAGGTAGAGCCCAACGTCCAGTAACGAGCGCTCCGGATGGGTGTAGATGTCGAGATCCGACTCTGGATAGTACGTTCTATCGAAGAACTGGAGGGCGAAGGAGCCAGAGACTATTGCTGCAGTCCGGGCTTGCAGAGAACGAAACGCCAAGGGATCGCGGAAGTAACGCGAGAGGCGTTTGTTTACGTTGAAGGCGCGGTCCATGTAGTCTTGAACGGCCTGCTGAGCAGCTCGACTGACCCGACGGAAGCGCAGTAGGCTCCGAGGCGAGCAGTGGGCGAAGATGTTTCCATAGAGGGTATGCGACTGTAGAGTTCTCGCCACTCCTTTGGGAGGTTGGACAACCGTTGTATCCGCCATCGTACCGTTCGATAGAGTGTTCGGGGTGTAGCAAGCTAAGCTGAAGTTGGTCAGATTGTAGTGGGTTCGTTCAGACGCTCATAAACGTACCAGAGGTGCGACACCGTCTGAATGATAGAGAATGATCACGCTGCTAGGTGCGAGTGGGACGAGTATTCCTGGGAATACGTGGGTCGTATCAAGACCCACGATCTCTAGTGTTCGTCCCTTTTTGTACTCGACGTCGTGACAGCAGAGCGTCTCGGGACGGTAGCGACATCCGGAGCGCTAGTACTGTCACTGCGACGTCCAAGGCACCCTGGGCCTTACGAGACGCAGCGCTTGATGTCGGTGGAAAACCAAACCGAACCAGGAGCACTTGAGGCTGAAGCGCTCACATCTGTCCGAATGCAGCTAGACGAACGCAGAGATACACTGCGACGAACACAATCAATCAAGTTCCTGTTGAACATGGCGCGCACAGAGTGTGCGAACGTGCATGAATCACGTCAGATTAGTTCCCTTGAGCGGCCTGCTCGACGAGGAATCGAGCCTCAAAGAGTGGAAGGACCGAATCCCACCTGTGTGTTGTGCTCCCTTAGACGAGAAACCTCTGCGAAAATGCAAGAGACTCACCATGGCTGGATGTCAGGACAGTCGCCCATCGTCTTCTCCTTTATAGCACTGAGTCAGGGCTCGACTGAGCAGCCGCCACAGCCTGAGCTGAAGCTTATTGGTACGGTACTTCGATTGGTATACAACGCCCATCTCAATGGTAACGCCTGCTGCGTACGCTGAAGTGAACGTTCAATCCTATCTCAGATCATGTAAGAAAGCCCATAGAGGCGACAATCAACTGTCGCTTGACCAAGAAGATGCATTACTTTGAGCACTGTTAGACAACAAGAAGACAACAAGAAGACAACAAGAAGACCATATCCTACATCTGTACGCATGCTGACAAGCCAGAGAAAATAGGCGAATATTATCCTGCCGCCGCAGCTCCGTTCTCCAGACGTTTGAGGTACTGAGCTCTGAACAACGGCATGATCGGGTCCCACCTAGGTGTATGCTTCGTCAAGAACAATCGCGAAATCTGGAGAAAGAGGAAAGGCACACCAAGTCCAGACGTCTTGATGATCCTCCGGGTCTTTTCCGCCCTGAGGCAATTTCGAAAACTCTACGCGACCCTGGCTGATGAAGAAATCCACCAGCATGTCGAGATACTCCTCATCCGGAGTGGTGTAGCCCCAGCGCAAGATCTTCGTCGAGACGATTCCGAAGTTCGGTGCTGCCGACTTGCCAGGCCCATAGCGTAGCGTCCATCCACTCTCTGCGAAAGGATCCCACGAAAGTGCGTCTGATGACGGCGAAGCCCGGGGTGGCGGCGTGACGTCGGTTGTCGAGAGGGGGATGGTCCACGTATGTACATCGCATACCCAACGTATCTTGTTGAAGTGGAACCAATGCGGATCAAGGAACGGGAGAAGGGGAGACGAATTCGCTATGGTACGCCATCCTCGTCTGGTGTACTTTTCGAGCGCCTCGTGCGACGAAGGGTTAGCACCGTTAATGATGAGGGAGGTGCAATGTTCGAGTGTGGGCAAGGGAAACAGTGCGTATGCTGCGTTATATGTGATAGCGTTCATCACGCACGCTGCGATACGGGATGTCAGATACTCTCGAGCGAAGGGTACACGACATGTACGTACTAGAGTGAAAGTCTAATATTGCTCCTAAGGGTGACGACCTGGATACAATGATCTGGACCTTCCGAGGACCCTCAGTATCGGCGTCAGCGGCAGGTTCCCGCACGAATGTATAGACGGCACGCGTGCTTTTCAAAGGATACAGCGTGCCGAGCTCCCCAGGATCTGCTATCTCGTCGATTGGCTGTCTCATCGTTCCGCATAGATATTCAATCTCGGCTTGCCAGGTCTCCTCCTGCCATGGTTGCGGTTGGAATGTATAGCCCTCCGATTCCAAATACAGCCCGACGTCCAAGACTAAAGGATTTGGGTGAACATAGAGGTCAAGATCTGACTCCGGGTAGAACGTTCTGTCGAAGAACTGAAGAGCAAAAGACCCAGATATGACGGTCGCAGTACGCGCTTGCAGAGAGCGAAACGCTGAGGGATCGCGGAAGTGACGCGAGAGGCGTTTGTTGACGTTGAAAGCGCGATCCATGTAGTCCTGCACAGCGCGCCTCGCCGCCTGGCTGACTCGCGAGAAACGCACAAGACTTTGGGGCGAGCAGTGGGCAAATATATAGACATAGATAGTGGGACGTGCAAGAATTTGGGTTAAAGCCCTCCGGCACTGGTGGTAGTCGTCGACCTCCATAAAGGGCGTTTGTGGCTATTCAATCTAGCTGCCACAAAGACCTTGTCAGCTCCGTTGGTGTAACGTCGTTCTAAGCAGAGACAAACCAACTGAAGGGTGTACATGGAGTGGATGAACCCAAGGCATTAGAGTCGAACTTAAGTTGAAGTCTGGGCTTAAGTTGAGCCACGTGCACTTCCATGCCGTCAGTGTTATTGCCGGCAAATGCCGGAATCCTGCATCTCAGATCTCACAAGTTCCCTCTCGTCCACCTTCAAGTTCAATTTGAACCTGCCACCACTGTACAGAAGTGCGGTGTGCATATCAATCTCCTCTCGATACAATATTCTTCGTAAGCCCCTGATTGACGATGGACTCATGTGGCTCAGTGCAGGCCGCCGACGCGCTTGAAAGAGACATAGCACCCTTCTCGAACCACTATTGCAGCTCACGTTTTCTCTACCTAGTAGGCAGGCGTACCGAGGCGATCAGCGTTATCATCACAGAAGCTCGTCCCACCACAGTGCAGTTCGTGAGCGCGCGCA
This sequence comes from Trametes cubensis, assembly GCA_029747595.1. NCBI lineage: Eukaryota > Fungi > Basidiomycota > Agaricomycetes > Polyporales > Polyporaceae > Trametes > Trametes cubensis. Next base: position 24,836 of record JAPEVG010000404.1, read on the forward strand.
GTCTTGTGGACGGCGGGGTGTCACTCCGCCATGAGAACTGCGGGAGCCGTGAGTGTTGTAGCGATGTTCTCTCTTTCCGCATAACCACTGAAGCCGTCCGTCACCGACTGTGTCCTAGATCTCGACTTGTGGGAGGTTCTTAGACTCAACGACATCGTCACTAACTGGGCATTGCTAACATAGTCAGTCATGAGTGGTCGCACAACGCATCGGTGAATACCACATTCTACTATGCGCCAACTTGACAAAGTCGGAAACGCATAAAAGGAGCACCACCCTCATGCTATATTACCAGGCTCCCGTCTCGTTCTTTCCCTCTCTACCATGCTCAAAGCATCTGCGCTGCTCGCCTATGCGAGCCTCGGGGTTGCGGCAGCAACGACCTTTACGTCGTTTCACCTTCGTGAATACCGAGCGGCTGCTCCTCGCGGCTTCATCGAGGTCGGGCCTGCCCCCCAGAACAAGACGTTGAGCCTACGTCTTGCTTTGACAGAGAGCGACGCCGATGGCTTGATCGACGCGCTCTACAGCGTGAGCGATCCTGACAGTGCTTCGTATGGTCAACATTTGAGCATAGACGCGGCAAGTAATCCATCTGTCTTACTGTCATGTCATACGAACTGATGTGGCAAAACACAGGTTAATCAATTCGTATCTCCGCAGCCTGCCACGATTGAGGCTGTCAATAGCTGGCTACAGGAGAACGGACTGACATTCGAGAAGCTCTCGCCCGCTGGCGACTGGATTGGCATCAACATGCCAGTCGCACAGGCGAACAAGCTGTTCAACACCAACTTCACCATCTTCCGACACGCTGCAACGGGTGCCGAGGTTGTCCGCACCCTGGAATACTTTTTGCCAGGTGCTATAGCAGGACACATCGAGCTGGTCCATCCGACGATTTCGTAAGTTCGCTATCATGCTGTTGCCTCATGATTGTGTGATTGACCAGGTCCGATAGTTTCCCGGACCCCACGTCCATGCGGGCGCCGTACTATCATATCGTCCCCTCTCTGAGCCCGAACATCACGACGTGCTTGAATCAGTCCACCCCGTCTTGCCTGCAGGAGCTGTACAAGATTCCAACCGCCCCCGCCGTCAATCAGAATAACACCCTCGGCGTTTCTGGATTTCGTGGAGGAGCTGTCGACCCCGCATACATCCAGGTTCGCTCGTTGTGGCTTTCTGCACTAATCACGACTTTTGAGCTGACATCTGTGATAGCAATTCCTCAGGACCTATCGCCCGGATGTCAACCCTCCTGCGAATTACACCATTTACAGAATCGACGGAGACGATCCGGATGACCCTGGTATCAGTGAAGGCGTGAGTCTCGTCTCCACGCGTAGTTCATGGCATCAAAGACTGAACGTAGGCGGTACAACCAGTATGCGGATCTCGAGTACACCCTATCACTCGCCACGAACGTCCCGATCACGTACTACTTTGTGGGAATCAATCAAACCGATGGCGTGTACGGCATGCTCGACGAGGCCAACGCTCTCCTTGCATTGGATGAGCCTCCCAACGTGCTCACGACGAGCTTCAACCTATACCCTGAAAGCGTTGTTTCATTCGCTTTGACAGAGTACGTGAGACACTACCTAGCTGTCGGTCGTGCGCATTCTGATCTGTTGCACAGCAAATTGTGTCGAGCGTATGCTCAACTCGGCGCCCGGGGTGTCACCATCTTCATCGCGAGTGGCGACGACGGCGCCGGGTGCTCTCAAGACAACACCCAGTTCGAACCGAAGTTCCCCCTCAATTGCCCATTGTGCGTCGCACGCTGGAAGACGATCCTGATCGTGATATCTAACTGACTCGACGTTTGGTAGTGTCACAGCAGTTGGTGGAACGCAGAGTGTCGCTCCTGAGGAAGCGTGGCCCGGCTCGTCAGGCGGATTTTCGAACTACTATCCTCGACCGCGGTACCAAGTCGCTGCAGTAACTGCCTTCCTCGAAACGAACGGAGACAAATACAAAGGCCTATTGAACGCGAGTGGGCGCGGATTCCCCGACATCGCCGCGAAGGCAGACCCGCATGTTATATACGCGGGCGTCTTCTATCCCGTTGTCGGCACGAGTCTGGCAAGCCCCACCGTCGCATGCATCTTCGCGCTGGTCAACGACCGGCTCGTCTCTGCGGGTCGGCCGCCGCTCGGCTTCATCAATCCCTGGCTGTACAAAGAAGGCTACAAGGCGTTTACTGACATCACGACCGGGGAGAGCACGATCATGTGTACCGAGAACGTCACGAATACCATCGAGGCCACGGAGGGTTGGGACCCGGTGAGTATCCGATGTGCGAAATTGAAAATGGACTGTATTGCAGGGAAGCTGACCGGGTATGACGCTGTCAGGTCACCGGTCTCGGAACACCTCGTTTCGACAAATTGGTGGACTTGCTGCACTTGTAGAGCGCTACAGGAATGTCTGTTATGGCCCATTGCAAATAGGTAGCATCGGTCCGTGTGAGGTATGGGTTCACCAGTCGTTAGACGGGCAGTGGCGTGACTTGTTTCACGAGAAGAAGTTGCGAGTTGTTCGTAAGGACTGGCTACCTGCCGATCTCTGCCGTCGACGTTCTTCCGTAAGTACCTAGCACGAGACGGTGCTGATTGCGCGCAGTTAGGATATCTGTCAAATGGGAACGGCGGCCTCAGAGTTCCGTATGGGATAGCATGTCGTTATTCAAACACGGTATTGTCCAAGCTAGTCCGAGACCATACGGCCGAGATTGCAACTGTTCATGTCGAGTCTCATGGATGGGCCACGCGGTGGCGGTCGATATCAACCAGGTTGTAACTGCGAGCTATTGATGGCTTATAGTTTGATTGATGGGGTAAGTAATCGTATAAGGATTCGCGTTACCAAAGAGGAAGGTGGATTGATGGCGCTGTCGTTGAATAGTATGGTCTTGATGCTTCTCTGGGTTGGCTTCTTCCATTTCACTTGATGTCGACCATGGGGCTGCCTCGCCAACGACGATGCGTTATAAAAGCGGCTTCCTGCCTGAGTAGGGTGCTCCCCNGCCTTTCCCCTCTCTCCTCCATGTTCACCACCTCTGCGCTCGTGGCCTTCGTCTATCTCGGGCTCGTTGCCGCGAACCCACTCGACGCGAGGTCCTCGACGTTCCAGGTGCATGAACTGAGGCGAGCAGCTCCGCAAGGATTCACCCAGGTCGGACCCGCTCCTGCAGAGCAGACGATCAGCCTTCGTCTCGCTCTCGCTCAGAGCGATCCTGACGGCGTCATCGACTCGCTGTACAAAGTCAGCGATCCGGACAGCGCGTCGTACGGCCAGTACTTGACTAAGGATGAGGTAAGGGCCACATGATGATCCGGGGTGACCTCGGGACTCCCGGCCATTGAAGCAAAACGACAACTGAACGGGTGCACCACAGGTCGAGCAATTCGTTGCGCCGCAAACCGCTACCGTTAATGCCGTCAACGCGTGGCTGAAGGAGAATGGTCTCACATCCAAGTCTCTCTCACCCGCCGGTGATTGGATCAGCATTCAGGTTCCCGTCAGCAAGGCGAATGACCTGTTCAACACCGACTTCAGCGTCTTCCGGCACGCCGAGACGGGTGCGGAGACGATCCGTACCTTGGCGTACTCTCTGCCGGAACCACTGCAGGGCCACATCGACCTTGTACACCCTACAGTCTCGTACGAGTTTCGTCACTGTCGGCGTGTTTGCCATCTGATGGCATGAATCACAGGTTTCCGACATCCTTCTCCTTGAAGCCGTCGTCTCAAGCCTCCCAAGTTGCCTTCCATACCACTGTGGAGGAAGGCGGCCTGAAGGCGGTGTGCTCAAACGGCACTACCATACCCTGTTTGCAAGAGCTCTACAAGATCCCTCTCACTCCCGCCGTTCACAAAGACAACGAGCTTGGCGTCACTGGCTTCTTCGGAAATAGTGCGCACTATGCATGGCTCGAGGTCCGTCGAGAACCTCCATCAGCCAACCACCCGCTTTTCTGACCTTATGACCTAATGATAGACTTTCTTGGAGAAATACCGCCCCGACATGAATCCCGGCACCACCTTCAGTGTCTTCGGCATTGATGGCGGTGACAATGATCAGAATTACCCCTCCGTGTCTGAAGGGGTAAGACAAGCCCATTCTCATAATCCTGAATATACACAAATCTGACATACTCTTCAGGAGCTGGATATTCAGTACACTGTCGGTTTGGCGACGGATGTCCCAGTGACGTATTACTTCATTGGCTTCGACAATCAGGACGGTGATCTTGATGGCTTCCTGGACGAAGCGAATGCCATCCTTGCTCTTGACAAGCCCCCNGCAGGTGTTGACTACGAGTTACGGCTTCCCGGAGAACTCATTGTCGTTCGCGCTGACTGAGTACGTCCCTCAGCCTTATGCTCTTTCTCCCAAATACACTGATTATGCATGTAGCAAGCTCTGCCGGGCCTATGCTCAGCTGGGTGCCCGAGGAACCACGTTGCTCTTCGCGGCTGGTGATGACGGACCTGGGTGTGGAAATGATGATGGAAGCGTTTTCGAGGCGTTCTTCCCTTCGAACTGCCCATTGTAAGTCTGCTCCATGTCACTCTTGCCCCATGGCTAAGCGGCATATTCAGCGTTACTTCGGTTGGTGGCACCCAGGGCTACGCCCCCGAAGAAGCCTGGACGGGCTCGTCGGGTGGATTCTCCAACTATTACTCCCGCCCTGCATATCAAGATGCAGCTGTCTCTGCGTACCTGAAAGCTCACGGCCAATATAACAAGGGCGCATACAACGCAACCGGGCGCGCGTTCCCTGACATCGCCGCGAAGGCGGACGAGTTCATCATCTACGCGGGGGGTTCCTTCTATCCAATCTATGGCACCAGCGCATCTAGCCCGACGATGGCGAGCATCATTGCGCTGCTCAACGATCGTCTGGAGTCTGCTCATCGCCCGCAGCTTGGGTTCTTGAACCCGTGGCTGTACAAGCAGGGCTACAAGGCGTTCACCGATATCACGACTGGTAACAGCTCCCTCCAGTGCGAATCCAATGGTACGGCGCATGGATTCAGCGCGACGCAGGGCTGGGATCCGGTACGTAGTCTCCTTTCAGATGTCGACGTGTTGAATGGATGTTCATAAGGCGCTGTACTTCCAGGTTACTGGTCTGGGAACGCCTCGTTTCGACAAACTCCTCGAGATACTGCACCTCTAGGCGCTCTCCAACGCGGATAGGCGCCGTACTGTCGTTTCGTGTGTTCGGACTATCATTGCTGTGCGGCTCTCTCATCGGACATGTTATGGACTATACCTTTGAGCCATTGTATCCCATTGGTTATCACAATCGCAATTCGCTCATTATGGACTTGCGGATTTGTGTACGCAATGACACTAGAGCACAATGTTGGTGCCGTCATGAAAGAGGTGAGCATCGTGAAACTATATCCTCCTTGTTCACTTACTCACACAAAGCATTAGCTCCGTCTTGAAGGTACGCGAGGAGCGCGGCTTGGATCTAGCTCTTGCAATGGCCTCATCTTGCTTAGGTACCGGCAGTGTGACGCTCGCTCGCTACTTTCACCTTCCTGACCTCAGAATGAGCGCACTTTCCTGCGAGACCGGTGGTCGACTTCCGTCGTTGACCGTTGACGTCGAGTCGCGCGCTGATCTGAACGCTTCTGAACGTCTAGGTGTTTTGTGCCGACACATGTATGCGAACACAATCTCTCAAACCATCCCTCCGTGACCAGTGAACAAGCATTTTCAGCGCATTTCGGCTATTCTGACAGCACTCATCATGACTCGGCGTTGGGCGATGGCCCTGGTATGAGTGAGTACCCCATCACCGACTATTGGTCGGGCATAAGGCATTCCATGTCCGTTCGGTACACCAATGACGGGGTGAGTACACCGCATGAGACAATCATGCTACCATTTTGTAACTGCACGATCACCGAGAGCAGCATATGACGCAACCTAGCCTGTGCGGGCTCGGCCTCGCTTGACCACCGCCCGTGTTGGCCCTGTCGCCGACTCATCTAGTCTTGCACAACACCTATGGGATATCGTTCCGATGTGAGAAGCGGCATTGCATGCTCGTTGCATAGGCGGTCTCTCTCTTCCCACCTAGATGATGATCGGCCGGACATCATCGAAAGCATACGTTATAAAG
>JAPEVG010000405.1:0-30951 GCA_029747595.1 Trametes cubensis
CCCTTCCTCGCCTCCTGCCCGCTTGCATCCTCTCTTGTGACCGCTATCGCCCACCGCTGCCCGCGTGCGCATACGCAACGGACCCGACGTGCGATACGAACGGCCTTGCGCCTCCAAACGAGCCGAGCACGCTCGTCGTCTCCGAACATGCTTGGCTCGTTTGGGCAATCGTCGATCCTGTCGTAGAAGTCACCGGCACGACAGCGTGCTTCGACACCCTTACGACATCGATTTCGTGCCCCGTCACCGGGCGAAAGACGCATCACATCGAGGGCGCATGTGCACCTTCCGTCCTTGGCTCGTCGGTCGCCCGCCGAGTACTGGCTTCCGTGCCCAGCGGCAGAGCTTCAGCCCGGCCGGCCACAGGTCTCTCCCTCTCGTGCTCCTGCATACAAGCGGAATTAATGCCATTATACCACGCACGACCAGGGTAGAATAAGTAATCGTGCAGCTCTGCTTTTCTCCTTCTGCGTCGCGTGCCCCCCGCCACTCCGCGCTCTACGCCCGGCGCACGGTGTGTTCCCGCTCCTTCTTGCCCACGTTCGCCTTGTGTTTCAGCAGGCAAAACTCCCCATACTCGTTCCGGCGCTGCCAGATCTCGCCCGGCATCCACAGCGTACGCGTCAGCAATGGCGAGTGCGCAGCATCGAGGAACGCCTGGCATTCCACCCGCTCCCACGTCGCAGAGTCCGCGACGTACCGAGGCTCGTGTGCAGACGTCGTCGGGTGTCGAGGGAAGTCCATGTCGAGCAGGTAATCACACTGCGCAACGTCGACCTGCGCACAGATAGCCGGTGGTGCGAGCAGCGAGCAGAAGTCGTCAGCCACGACGGTTCTCGCTTCAGCACTTCCGAAAGGGACGGGAGGTACTCACGTATAGCTGTGGTGCTTCCTTGTTCAGATCGTTCAGATCCTTGGGAACCACCCGCGTCCCCTTCACGCGTTCCAGCAGTCCGCCACCACGCGGCGTCTCAGCGAAGTGACCGGGCAACATCCCGTCGAACTCGCTCTTGATCCAGTCAACCCGAATCCCGTCCGGGACGAGGAAGTGTCCAGGGAAGCGGTACCACTCCTTGCCAACGCACAAGCGCAAGCCCCAGTCCGCGATAAGGCTCAGGTCGATCCGTGGATGCTCGTCCTCATCCGAGTGCCGCTTCGAGCGCCCTTCTGTAGCAACGCGTGGAGGGAGGTGAACGTGCCCAGTCACGTTCAGCAAGCGAGGGACTTCCGTAGCTTCTAGCGCGTGCGTCACTGACATCGGTGCATGGTAGTACTTCCAGTGCGCCATTATGCGGGATACGGACAGTATACAGGACGCCGCCACAACCGAAAGCGTGAATTGGCTGAACAGCGTCGAGCGCGAGGCCTGTGTAAAGTTCAATATACGCGTCATCGCACGAAACACGATCAATCCACCGACCTTGTACGGCGAGCTAGTGACAGCAATGAATGCCGTCTCGAGCCAGCCTCGTGCGAGGTATATCGTCACCGCAGCGTTAAAGCAGATCAGGGGATAGATGGGGTACAAGAAGCGCTCTTCCTTGTGCTTTTGCAGCGTCATGACCGCAAGCCACAGGTAGACGGGCGCGAGCCTGAGAGCGAGGAGCGTATAAGGCGAGCTCTTATCCGCATACTGATAGCGCTCCCCAAGCCGCTTGTTGTCTACCTTGTTGGTGATCAAGAGCGCCGGGAGGGCCAACAGAGCGAATGGAACGAGAACGTTGAAGTTCAACAGCATGTTCGCCAAGTAGAAATGGGCTGGCTCGGTACCATACAGCTCAGGGCCGCGCTGCGAGTCAGGGAAGACGTTGTACTTGATAATGTTCCAAGGCACCACGGTGAGCTTGCCGTAGAAAAGCGTGTCCAGGGCAACTACGGGAATCTGGACGGACATATCGGTATGAGCTTCGTGCATGAATAGGGGTCGTACGTACAATAAGCAGGGCGGCAACGCCAGCGGAGGTAACCATCCGCTTCCATCTGCCAATAAACCACGAAGTTTGGTTCTCTGGCGTAATCTTGTCCGTACCGGCGACGAGGAGCTCTTCGATTACGAAGGGGATCGCAACGGCGATGGCAAACGGCCATCCTAGTACCGCGCCTGTCGCGAATGCGAGGGTAGCGAAGAGCGTCCGGCGCGTACCGCTGCTGCTCGGCGGCTCGAGAGCGTATGCAAACGCAAGTGTATTGGCATACATGGCAAACGACGAAGGGAGGAAAGCTAAGTGGCAAATTAGTATCAACCAGGGAGGTTGCCGACGCCGGATATCGTACCCGTCGAAGCGGTCCACATTCCGGCATTGAACAGCAGCAGGAAGAAGACGTAGCGTCCAACGCGATAGTTGATGCGGTCGACAATAGCACGGTAGAATGTGACCTCGCACAAAGACGAGATGAGCCCTAGGAATATACGAACGGCGAAGAAGGCGGGGCGCTACGGTTTCGACATGTCAAATTGTGTCATTCGCATCGAATCTCTCAATGACTTGCCTTCTCGGGCCCCAGGAACGTAGCCGTTATCTGCACAGGAAGGTAGTGGAGTAGAATATATGCCCAGCTCCTGATCGAATACTCGGGAGACGTTTCCCAGGTCTGGAAGCCATACCCCTTGTACAAGTAGTGCAGAGGCTCCCAGAAGTTGAACACTGTTTTGAACGAGCGACATTAGTTCTGGTCGTGAAGTGTACTGTACGAGCGCACCTTCGTCACAGTCCTCAATACCGCTGTACATGGCGCCAGCTACACGAATGAGCAGCAGAATACGCAGCGCTGCCGACCATGACGGACACCAGGGCGCGCGTTGCGCTCTATCGCCTCATGTCAGGCATTCGCAACCAAACCTACTAGCAGGACCAGTACACACCTCCGGAGCTGGTCCTGCAGAAGACCTCCATGGCGGTTCTTCGGCTTCGCTGTGCTCTCCGCAGGCTTATTGGTGGGCCTGCGGAAGCTGATGGTCTGTATGTTGGCGTTCGGTTGGACGCCCGTAGACATGGTGGTCTTCCCTAGAGTTTACAGCGAACGAGCGAGCAGGAACATGTACAGCGATGTGAGAAAAGTGCCAGTAGGTTGTCGGCCGGTGAGGAGGCTCCCTTCGGCGCGTAGGCGGATGTGAATACGCGCGCGCGCTGCCAGTGCCACGTGGTGACGTCGACGCGCGTCACCGCGACGCGTCCCGATATAGACGCGTAGTTCGCCGGCGCTACTCTAAGTACTCTTCCTCAGACTCACCCCATGTCATTGTCAGCAGCATATTCTGCTGGGTTTGATTCGCTCGCGTTGTCGGTAAGTATGAGGTCCGGACGATATTAATAACGCTGGCAATATAGACCGGAGATACAAAAACCTCCGAAGCGGCTTGTTCGGCTGCCTCAACCCTTCGCAGGCTGGGTCTAAGTTGTGGCTGACTTCACAGAGTCGTCGCGTCATGTACGGTGGGCGGACGCGCATATATAACAGACATCCTCCTCCTCCTTAAAATTCTCCCCTTTTTCTCTTACAGCCATTATCGCACGAAGTAGCACAACAGCTATCGCAAAATGGACTCCACTGACAATATGCAGCCTTCCGGTCGCAGTGCTAGACCTCAAAGTTGGAATGCTCTCCATGCATTGGAATGCCTCACTCCTCCAAGCCCTTCGCCATCTGGCAGTCTCGGCGCTATTGCTGCACTTGCGAGCCTAGGCGACATACCCATATTTCTGCATACGAGTGACGATTCCGTCCCCCAGGACTTGAACCATATCTGCTCAAGGCCGGATGGCTCTCAGGGAGGCTTCCTTGCGCCAAGCGTGAGCACGACCACTGTTCACTCTACAAATACCTTTGGCTTGCCTAGTGGGCCTCACTCGGACGTCTACGCACACGATTCTCTGGCTACAAGCACCGCCAGTTTCTCCAGCACGGTCACTCCGGATGACGCTAGCGACCGGACAGTCAGACCGCGACCTACGTGCTCTCCCAACCAGGACCCGAGCTACCTATCTACGATCCGACCCAGCCGTAGTGGGGGGTACTTCAGCAATAGGTTTGCGAGTATTTCTGACCTCTCTCGTTTCACTATCTCTGCATATATGGACACCTGGTCTTCAAGTGATAACTTGGCGATGGCTTCCCCGGACATGCTCTATCCGTCTGAATCTTCCGCCGCTAGAAAATCCGTGTCTCCCTCCGCATCGATTACAGTATCTGCTACGGCTACCCTCAACCCTTCCTCTAATCCTGTCTCACCTTCACCTTCAGGATCGCCACTCTATCACGCTGTCGATTTTACGTCTACTGATAGTATGACGCGCAACATCCCCTCCCATCTGGCACCACCCCCATCTCGGTCCTGGTCAACGATCTCTTCTGTGCTCTTTTCTCGCCGCCCCATGTCTCCATCGCCGTCAATCACGAGTACGCTCGCTTCGGCCGAGAACAGTCCTAACAAGACGCGCCTCCGGTTCCCTCGCAAGAAACCTCGCGAGCCTTCCGCTCAGCTTCATCTGGATCATCGAGTAGATGGTGCCGCATCTTCTTCACTGAAGCCTTCGACGACCAGCCCGCTACTGGCGCCCCTCTCTGACAAACATCCTTGCCCTCTGCTGCTTCGAGACATACCTGGAATGTCTATGTCTCGCTCATCTGGTTCTAGCTCGGGTCTTGGCTCTGGTTCCCTTACGGATCTGCCTGACGTGCTCAGCTGGTTGCGCGATCTCTGCATCGAACTCTGGATCGATCAAGAGGGCTTCCGCGCTATCCGCCCACGCTTCCGTCTCTCTGGATACACCCATCCTGCTTCTACCACTCGTTCAGGCTCCACTCTGGCGGACGTCTTGACTCATGGCACTGCGCAGTTCCTTCCCGCCCGCAGACAGGGGGCGGTATATCACCACGGCACCCTCGACTCTTGTCCGGTCCTGCGCCGGCTGACTCTGGCTGACAACGAGGACAAGGACTATATCTCGCGCCATGCTAGCCTCACGATCAAGGCGAACGGTGTGTACGCCGTCACTGGGACCGAGACATTCGACGACCACCCCAGCCAATCTGGCTCGCTTCAGCTTCACTGGCGTTTCGAATACGTGGTAGATGATCCGAAGGGCTTGCGTCGCGCTACTACCAGTGGCGAGAAGGCCTTCATCCCGCTCAGCTTCTCGTGCTCTCCGGGGCTGTTGCACCCCACACATGGAAAGCCCATCAAGCTCATGCATGTGCTCAAGAAGAACATCACCCCGAAGCTGTCTGCAAAACCTGCCGATATCAGACTCGGACACGTAGCCGACGTAGCACCCCTGTCGGACGCCAATGGGACGCAAGGCGAGCCTACACAAGGGGCCCGGAGAGCCCGAGCACTTTCTACCCATCGTCGGACACGCTCTTCGGACCCACCGAGTAACCCGACGTGGCCGTCCGCCACTTGTCCCGAACCCGAACCGGCAAGGAAAACCAGGCCGGCGTCCGTCTCTGCCGCACCGATCAGTAGTCCTCCTCACACCGGGTTGGGCGAGCGACCTCGGCAAGCATACGATGGCGTCGGAGCATGCAGTGCAGCCCCTCCGGGCTCGAGGCTTCCGATGCACATCATGTCGGTGGAAGAACTGACGCAGATCCTTGGGCGAATTCCGACGCCAGAACGGCCGCGTGCAACGGTTGACAGTGGGGCACTGAGTCCGCCCAGCTACTATCGACATCGACGCAGGCCGTCAGAGATGGAGCGCGTGGATGAGCTTGGGATGGCACGATGATGTCAGGAAGTTCACCGTTACTATATCCTTATACCTAATTATTCTCGTATCAAGTCATGACCGTCCGAACGAATACTATTCTACACATAAGACCCAAGAAATTGGACCGGGGTCGCACTATAATACAACTGTAATTCTCTACCGTCCAGTGAGACGGATCTCGAGCCAGCGTAATGGCGGATACGTGACGGCCGAAAATGCGGCGGCGAGCTGTTATATGAGGCAATGGGACTCAGTATGAGAATAGCAGGTCAGAACAACCATGCTCACCTCGAAGCCGAGGTCGGCACCGAATTCGCCTCCCGCTTTCTGCGCGATGGGACCCGTATACCATACCTCCGACATCCCCACAACGGCTCCTGCGACACCGAAGCAGCCGGCGAGAACGCCCGCAACGCCCAACGGCAATCTGCAAGTATTCATTTAGTGTACATCCCCTCGCGTGAAAGCGAATGCTGCGACGAGTCTACTCACTTGCTGGGACTGTCCCAATCGTCGAGGTTGTACCCTCCAAGAGGGCCACCTTTCCTCCTGAAGATGAAGTGTTCCTCGGCAACGATGACGATGAAGAACGCGGTCCAGTACGAGAGGATGCTGAGGAAGTTCGAAAGAATCTCCGAGAAGTGCTCGCGGCCTGCGACTCCAGCGACGGTGTAGATCACGAAGGCGAGGAAGGTCCATGCAAACCGCGGGATCAGCGCGAACGGACGACCGAGCGATTGCATGGACAACCCAGCGCTATAGCTGTTCGGGATGTTGTTGGCCCTACGATTGATTCTGTGAGTGATTCGACCATAGACAAATATGCAATACTACATACACGACTGAGAGGCCCAACAGGACAAGGAGGAATTTGCCTCCTCCGCCCCAGGGAGATAGTGTCTGAGCAACCAAGCCGCCAGTGCTACCCTCGGCATAAGCCTGGGTATATGCGGGGTCCGTAATGGTCATCAAAGCGGCGCCAAGTATCTCCACGAAGCAGATGGGAATCCAGAGGCCGAAGAACGTCAGCAAAAAGACCTTCATCCTCGATGTGTCGGCCGGCAGTCTGCAGTTGTAATCTGCGGCAACAGGTGCCCACTGTTCGGAGAGAGGTAAATTCCACCACTCTGTCGATAAGTGACAGCTTGTACGTACACCAGTGAAAGAACCGAATACGATCCCTCCAAAACTCAGGATGTCTGCCGAAAGCGACCTTCCAGTGTCCTCGAGCGGCTTTTGGGCGCTGACATCGTACCCAGCGTGGCCGCCGAGACCCCAGAGGAAGCACACGATGATGAAAATGACAATCCACGCGTAGCGTTCGTAGTAGTGCACCAAGTGGTAGCCGACGAAGCATGGAATCACGCTGAGCACGCCAATGATGATGATGCCAACAACGAGGGGTAGCGTGCCCGGGTTGATAGATGCGAGCGTCTGACCTCCTAGGATGACGGCTGTCACGGAAAAACTTAGTCTATGAGGGGACACGGGCATTCAGCTTCCGGAGAGGCAGGACGAGGGAATCATGTAGCTCACTGGGTGAGGATGTTGAGGATGGAGTAGATTGTGCCACCTACGTATCCCGAGCTGAAACGCGTGATGATCATCGTGCGTAGGCCGGTCTGAGGGCCCAGCGTGCTGATGAACGCAGTTGCAACACCACCTAATGCACCAAAGCACAGAATGGTCGCAATTGCGTGCCTACAAGGCGTCATTCAGCCTCAGATAGCGCATATAAGCATGACACACTCACGGGAGGGTAAGCGTGAAGAACGCCTGTGCAAGCGTGCCAATAGGAATGGTCGTGAGGACAGTATTGACTGACCACCACATGAGTAGACTGCCCCACTGAACGTCAACAGACGCGTCGTTTCGCGATACGCTCTGGGCTCACTTATTCCACATATTCTTGGTTTCACGCTGGTCCTCCGGTACGCGTTCTACACCTCTCGCCTCTACACCACTTGCGAAAAGCTTGGCCAGAAACGGGCCGAAGCGGCCAAAACGGCGGACTATGGCATCCTCGGGAGCAGCATCGACGGGGATGGTGGCCTCGTCGAGGATGGTGCCCTTCTCCTTGTCGTATGAGAGGTCTGAAGCGTGAGCAGACATGGGGGGAGAGAGGAAAGAGGCACGGGGCGAGCATAACGCCCAACGAACGAATAAATCTCTTGACCGTTGATGGACTCGGAATGGGAGATACTGTGTTCGGGTGGATCCCAGTGCGGTGAGTGCCTGTGCTATTTTTGCAATCGAAGCGTGCTCTTGCGCGGCACATCACAGATCACGCGAGTCGAACCAATCCAGATGTAATAATTAGCGCTCACTACAACACAATCTCTACACAGGCGGCTTGTTGTCCTTTTGCGCTGCATGTCCGATAGTCAGCACATGCTACCGGTAGATAGAGGGCATGCTTTCACTCACCCATGGTGATCCTGTCACCCAAGGACAGCGCAATGCCCTGAGTTTTGCTCCGTATCCGTACATGCCCAGTGATAGTACCCTCCTCCGTCCGCTCCACGCTCAAGTTCGCCAACGCATCCTCGCCTAAGCCAAGGTGAGTGGAGGCGTGGCAGAACGAATCTCTAGATATACTCACCAAACAGACTCCTCGCGTACATGTTTGCCGACAAGAAGTCACAATCTCCAGAGATTGCTCCCTCGGGCGTGAGACAAGACATGTTTGTCGCCTTCATGACGTGTTGCAGATATTCCCTCGGGTCACTGCAAAGACGTGAGCAGATCATCGAAGAGACAGTCAATGGGAGGTCACTGACGAGATGGTCGTAGTAACATTGACGCGGTTCTCCCACTCGAACTCGGTCCACATGCTACGGAACTGTGGCGACGAAAGGTGAGCATGGTGGCGTGGTATAGACGGATTGCAGCCCTACCTGTTGTTCTGTGCAGTATGCGGGCTTGATGTAGTCCATGATGTCAATGTGAATGTCGTTCAAAATGACACATTGCTCCGCAAGACCGGGACCTTCCCAGAGAATGCTGCCAAAGATGACACCCGTCTCCGTCGACGACACCTTGATGGTTGCCTTGATGCTCTGGAAGCTGTGGGGCGCGATGGTATACACAGATGGCCGCTCGACGAGCTTGAGGTCGCCCAGGGTAGCAAAATCGAGGCAGAGGTTCTGGAGGGTATCGGCGGTCTGGTTGACGAGAAGAACATCTGCATGACGATACGTCAGTGATTTGTCACATCTGAGATTGCGCCAAAACCCTACCGAGAAGGATATCGAAACCGTGGACCTTGACATAGGCTTCGGCATAGATTGGATCGGAGAAGCCGGTGAGCTGCGAGATCCTGCTGAGGTTGGAGAGGAAGTCTTCCGTAACTTCTCCAGCACCGGTGGCACGGTTGACGTCCTCCGAATCCTGTCGCATGTTTGGCAACACATCGTGAGGCAAGCGAGGAACAGGACTCACGTCAATCACATCATCCGTAGCCTTCTTTGAGAACTGACGGAAGGACAACAGGTCGTCCACCTGTACAATGGCGGCCTTGGCCTTCTCGGACTCCTGCTTCTCCGCTGCTTTCTTCTACAATCGTCCACCGTATATCAAAACGCATTCCAATCAAGATGTCTAGGTCTAGAACGCACCTCCTGCGCAGCGACCATCTTCGAGTAAGCCGCCTTGGTGTTCTTGAGGAAGATTTCGTGAACAGCAGGCTGGGTCTCAAGCTCGCTCAGGGTTTGGATGCAGTTCATGATACGCTCGCTGGAGTCCTCGTCGATCGGCACGGTGACGAACTTCGATTGACCGACACGAATAACCGACGCCATGATAAGCATTGCCTGACGCAGAGAGTCAGAATGGTGTTTCGTATTACTTGAAGCTATGCCCACTCACCTCGGCCTTGAGAGCATTGCATTTGCGCTGCTCCTTGGAGAGCTCAGTGTAGCGGAGGACGAGCTTGGTCAAAGCGGAGGCCAACACCGAGCCGGTGTAGAAGTCGCCACCGAGAATGAGTGCTATCAAGGATCACACCTCAGTTAAGAACCCATCCAAACTGCGATTCTACGCACCCCTCAGAGGAGGCTTGGAGGCAGCCTTGACGGCCTCCAGCCGTGCGGCCGAAACGCTAGTGAAAGCGGTCTCCGTCGCGTACGTGCCATCCGCGAGAACCTTTGGCTTCGAGGATTCGGTCTTGACCTGCTCACCCTTCTCCTCACCATCTTCGGCACTAGCCTCTTCCAATAGACGCTGCTCGCTAGCCAAGATCGGGATCTCACCCAACACCTTGCGAAGCTGGCGGAACACCTCTTGAATCTCATGAATGTCCTCCGCATACTCGCCGAGAATCCAGAGCACTCCACGGTAGACCTTGCCTGACTTGATCTCTGGCAGAGTCTGAACGAGCTTCTCGCAGATGGTGTTGCGTAGCTGAGGGAACTTCTCCACGACCTCGCGAACGAAAGAGACGACGTCCAGGGCAGATGGATTGTTCGAGTCGCCGAGGAAGTCCATCAGCGCGTGCACGACACTTGCCGCAACCTCTGAGAACCGGACGGCGCAAACATGGATGGACTGGATAAGGAGTTGCCTGTACTCGGGAGCCTGTAGACTGGTAAGAGAACGAATACATAGCGCATATAACGATATACAGACCTTCTCAAACTCTTGGTCCTGTGTCTTCTGCAGTTGCTTCTTGAGGAATAGGACAACCTCCTCGACATTGCGGCTCGACACAAGGCTGAGCACAATGCTGAGAGCTTTCCGCCGGACCTCGAGATCAGCGCTGTGCCACATGTGAGCGATCAAACTAGTCAGAACCGCTAATGCGCCTACCTCGACAGGATCTGCAGAATATCCATAATGAGAGGATCGAGGACATGACCATGCTTGGATCGAAGGGCATCTAGCCTATCCAAGACAATGAGTTTCGCGTTGTTGTCAGACTCCTTCTGGACTAGGTTGATGTAGCAGGAGGCGGCGGCTGTAATGCAATCATGTTAGTTTGCACACTCTGATCAGACCTGGAGTAACGGACCCTTGACGGCAGCCGGGTTCTGGGTGAGGGAAGTGAGAGTCGCGGCGGCTTCATACTTGACTGCATGGGAAGAAGCGTTGAGGAGTTCGGAGATAAGGAGAATGTATCGTGCCTGTCGACAATACCGTGAGCCCAGGATGTCAGTATGCATGAGGATGATGGGTACCTTGTGTGTGGTCTCTTGCTTGCAATCCAGTCGGATGACCTCAATGATGCTCATCTGCAGCAGCTCATCCATGCTCGGGATCTGATCAAACACCTGTATGATGTACTCGACCGCCTTCGGCATTGCGCAATGCGCGAGGAAGACGAACGCGTTCCGCTTGCAGGTCGCGTCCGACTCCGCTGCGAGGAACGTCTGAATGAGTTCTGGCGCGTCTGGGATGAGGTGTTCGAATTCGCGGTAGATCGAGTACACCGCAAAGACGGCGTTCTTGCGCACGTACGAGTGCCGGTGCTCGAGGCATGCGCGGCATGTTGGGATGAGGGGTTCAAGTAGTTCGGCCTCCTTGGAGATCTTCTGCAGGAAGCGGAGTGTTGCACCACGGATGTATTCGTTCGGGTGTTGCTGTATTTCCTAGAGCATTAGTCGAAAGCCATGATTGAATGAGGAGCAGCACGAACGAGATCATTACGGATGGCGTTGCTTGGATAGATGTTAGCATTCACTCGCCTCGCATTGTATCAAGTGTAGGGTACTCACACAACAAGAATCATCTCCTGCTTGAGCTTCCCATTGTCGTCATACTTCGGGCACACCTCCCAGTAGAAGTGCAACAGCTTCTTGAGCTGCTTATTCCGGGACGGCATAACATATTGGATGATGGGCATCAACAGTGCGGGCTTTGTCGCGCGTCCGCGCACTCTATTAGTCCTCCCGCCTCACGCATGCATACCCGGTCAAGCATACCTGAGGGTTCCCATTAATCGTGGAGACGATGATTTTGCGCAACGTGTCAAGCTTGACCTCATCCGAGCCCTTCTGCAGTGCCGAACGTAGCTCCTGCGTCGTGGGTGCCTCCGAGCTGTCCTCATTGACCAGTGTGTAACAAGGAGCGTCCGCAGAAGCCATAGTGAGCGAGAACGGGAGGAGAGGCCGGGTAGAGAGAGGAGACAGTCGATGCTGCCGTGGAAGTACAGAGATGAGCTACTATATTTGGGAAACATACGTGCTGCCACCGAGACGCGTCGTTCAAGCGCTCACAAACCAATCACAGCCTCAAACAGTAGACATATAGATGCAGTAGCTGGTTGGATGTCGTAGTGTACCTAAATCCGCCTAACCTACTCGCACAAGTGTCTATGTGTATGCTTTCATGTTACGATGCGATTTGAAGGACGTGAAGATATGCTATACAACTAAGATACACGCAACGGCGACGGTCATAACGCAGCATCGCAGCGGGAAGTCGAACGTCGTCAACAACCTCCACGATATCATGTTGGCATGCCAAGAGTAGCACGCTAATAGCAGGTCAGTTGCGATGGCCGCCATGGGTAATGGATCGCATACGCACCAATTTGATGACGTTTTCTCGTTCGTTGGGCGGCATTGCATATATCTCTTCCCGCGACATTTGCATGACGCGCATGATGACCACCTAGTGAATGCAGAGCTACTCAGTGTGTCGTATATGCAGGCTTGCAGCGATTCGTCTTACCCTCTGTTCTTCTGGGAGTGCTGCAAATGCATCTGGGAGCCGCGGGCCTGTAGGAGGTACCGGGGCGGGCGGAGGAGGTCCTTGTGCATGAGGTGGTTGCATACGTAGATGCGGAGGAGGTTGTGCGTGAGGAGGTATATGTGGCGGCGGCGGCTGTTGTACATGGGATGGCGCAGCAGCATATCCAGGTTGTCCCGGTGGAGGCGTCCCATAACTTGGCCCAGGATAGCCGGCGGGTGCGTGAGGTGGATATGGGGGAGGTGCGCCATAGTTCGGCGTTCCTCCTCGTGGGGGGATTTGGGACTGGATGTGTGGTGGGATTGCGGAGGGCGGTTGTTGAGGGGCTGCCGGTACTGTAGTAGTTGTAGCAACAGGTCCGCCAGGTGCAGGTGCACCTGGTAGTGCACCATACTTTGCAAGTGTATCCTGTAGTGCGAATAGAACATCCCTCGTTGGTGATACGGGGTGTACTTATGCAGTTTGCATACCTGCACGACGTCCATCTTTACGGCACCTATATCGGCCATGACAGCCATTAGTGCATACGCGATTTGAGGCTGGCTATTGAGGATTGTCCTGGCCTCAGTCGGTGTGGTTCTCTATTCACATGACCTATAGCATCTTCACTCTGTAGCAAGCTGATATACGGACCTTCAGAGTGAGCAGAAGCTCAAGTAATTGTTCTTCGGCGACTTGAACCGACATGGCAGACTTCCCTAGCAGTAACACAGATGTCTGGCAAGTCGTTTCCGAGAGGCACGTCCTACGCCGTATAGCAGTGCGCTACTGTCCAAGTTACGGTGCTATATTCACGTCCTAAGCGTAAGAAGCAGCCTAAAGTTTGAACAAGTGTGCTGGGGATAGTGGCAGCGGTCAAGAAACGTATGGTATAGGCGCCCATGGGTCGAAGAACGATCGAATAGAGCTGCTAAGAGCAATCTCAGCCAAGTACCTGACCACACTACTCAATGTACTCATTCACACATGCACTACATCCCAAGAACCTGTACCATCAAGCATTCGAATTGACAGGCAAGTTGTGGCGATCGGATATTGATGACATCATGGCTCACACAAGGCTACAATAACAGAATAGTTTACCGCTGCAAGGAAAGTCCCAAGGGTCCAACCATGAAAATGCGCTGACTAACTCATGCGCACCGGTCAACATCACGACTAGTTGCTCGCCGAAGAGCTTGTGAGGCCATCCATGATACTATACATCTATACTGCGACTGACGTGGTATTTACAGAGTTGTGGGAATTCATTACACGATAAAGTATGCGTTGCGCTCGACGCGAAGTGAATCGTGGTAGGTTTGACAGACTGCAGATTACGCAGCGACCAAAGCGTTGAGCTTGCCGGAGCTGTCGAGGGCGACAACAGCGTCGCATCCACCAACGTGCTTCTGGTCTGAGAAAGAGGTGACGGTGAGTTGTTGAGTGGTATTCATTGGCAAACTTCCAAAATACTCACTAATGAAGATGTTGGGCACAGTGCGCTGACCGGTCTTCTCTTGAAGATAGTCCTGAATCTCGCTACCGTCATCCATCTGGTCGAGTCTGTACCACGTGCGATGTCAGAAATCGTGACTGCGCCGGTAAGACGAATATGACGTACTCTAGGATCTTGGTAGGAACATCGGGGAACTTGGAGGTGAGGAGAGCCTTGGCACGCCTGCAGTACGGGCAGTAAGACTTGGAGAAAATAGCAATCTTGTTGTCCGCAATGGTGTTCTACATGTCCATGCGATAAGGATCAACGTGTAAGCGATCATGAGGCAGAAAAGGCGCACCTCTACGAGATCCTTAGCGGCCATGACTTTGAGCTGGTGGGCGGAAGGACGAGATGAAGATGGGGATGCCGTGGTGGATAGTAGGAAGGAGAAGGGAGCTTACAGCTGGGTTGGATGCGGCGGTGTGGAACCAGGATGTGACGCCTCTAAATAGGTGGGGGAGCATCGGATTAGAAAGGCAAGTCTAGGAATGTCTCCAGTAAGCTTATAGGTACTTGCACTGGCACTGGCAGCTGAGCAAGCCTTTCTGAGTTTCTTGCTTTTCCTCCCGAGCCCATCGCGTCATCGACCCACGTGCCCGTGTACGACGCGTCGTGTCACACCGCCGTCACCCGCGCTCGTCGGATCCGCGACGGAGTTCTGCAGCTCTCTCCGGCCTTGTCGTCAATCGTGCACAGACACGCCTTGCCTCTCCGGTGCTGCTCACACAATCCCCCATCGCATCTCCGTCAGCAGCCGCGATCCGCTCGAATTCCACATATTTGCTTGACATACCAAGTACTAGCTCCTCATAGTCTCCATGTCTCTCGTGAAGAGCTTCTGCAGGATCATGGGGCGCGTGGCGCCCCTGCATCTCGCCGAGAAATGGGACAATGTCAGCATCATCTAACCCAATAACCGTACGTCGCGCGTCGCTCATCAAGGCGCACCAAACAGGTCGGCCTCATCCTAGGTTTGCATCGCGTTCGCTTCGTTCTGCCCACAAGTGCTTGACCCATCGATCAGAGGCTCCCCATGTCCGGGCGAATGCAAACCGCGTCCTCCTGACGATTGAGTGAGTCTATCTGAAATGTGGTCTAAACGCGCCGGCATGCTCACCATAGGTTGCCATAGTCTTACGCCCGCGGTAGTAGAAGAAGCTCTGTCTACTCCAACATCTCTCATCGTGTCGTACCACCCGCCGATCTTCAAGCCCCTCACCTCTATCACCATGTCGACGCCTCTACAAGCTTCCCTCCTCCGCTGTGCCGCCGCAGGAATCTCCGTGTATACCCCGCACACTGCGTTAGACTCGGTCGCGGAGGGCCTCAACGATTGGCTATGCACAAAGGTCGCCGGCCCGTTGCGCGACATCAACTGGACCTCGAGGTACATCGGGCAAGAGTTCCCAGAAGGGCTTGGGGGCATCGGTCGTGTCGTCACGCTCAAGCAGCCCATGGAGCTCAAGATGCTGCAATTCAACATCAGGACAGAGCTCGAGCTGAAACACAGTAAGCTACACCTGCTACTTTGACCGTCCAGACTGCTCACGCGAGTGATATAGTCCAGGTAGCGTACGCGAAACCTGAGCGCGAGAAGACTATGGTCAGCACCATCGCTATATGCGCCGGTTCAGGGGGGTCGATGCTTCTCGGCGTGGATGCGGACGTCTACTTCACGGGAGAAATGTCCCACCACGAAGTTCTCGCCGCCGTGCAAGGGGGTCACAACGTCATCCTGTGTAGGTGTCTGTAACCATTTACGTGTGGTGCTGAATTGACTGGCCTCCAGGCGGACACTCAAACACCGAGCGAGGCTTCTTGCCCTGGCTCGCCAAGGATATCGAGGAGTTCATCCAAGAAGAGCTTGAAGCGCCGACGGATCCAGCAGATGCAGAGTTGCTCAAGGGTCTCGAGATCGTTGTTAGCCAAAGGGACGAGCATCCTCTCGTCACCATTGACGCCTAACCGGCAGCTCGATAGCAGTTCCCGCGACGTGTTATCTCACATGTAATTGTTAATGCACACACAATATCCGCGCACTTCGATGCACTTCGTGCGAACGTTCTGACCTCAAATGGGCGGTGATGGAAGGAAAGAATCGATATTGTATCGCTACGTACGTTACCGGTCGACCTCGCTATTGTACAGAATCCGAGTCCGAAGCGGTTAGCACCCGATTGTGCCGCGAGCAGTACCGGAAGAAACACGTACCCGAACACCAGATCCTGTCAGACACAGTGAGCAACCGAACGCTGTCATACACGCATGATATTTACGTACCATAGTACCAACAATGGCGACGACATCCGCGATCATGTGCTAGAGGAAGACGGTTAGCAGGCGAGTACAGGTCCCAGTTACGGCAGCAGCTTCTTACATCTGCGGGAACGCAAAACAGTTAGCTTCTGCGGCGTCACGGCGGCGACTGGGACGATAAACGGGCAAGCGAGATACTCACGTCTCATCATAAAGTCTGCGCCGGCAAGGTGTGCGAAGCCAGGTGCACGGATCTTGCAGCGGTACGGACGGTTCGTGCCGTCGGAAACGAGGTAAACACCCATCTCACCCTTGGGCGCCTCAATCGCACTGTATGTCTCGCCGGGCGGAACCGAGTAGCCCTCGCTGAAGAGCTGCACGAGGATGTCAGCGGAGGGGACAAATCGATGTCCAATTTGGAGCGCACCTTGAAGTGGTGGATAAGGGACTCCATGCTCTCCTTCATGGAGGCACGAGGAGGAGGGACGAGCTTGTAATCGTCCACCTTGATCGCACCGGTCGGCATCTTGTTCAGACATTGGTCGATGATACGAAGAGACTCGCGGAATTCCTGGACACGGCAGAGGTAACGGTCATAGCAATCACCGTTCTTGCCCACGGGGACATCGAACTCAACCTAAAAATCAGGGCCGAGTCAGAAGGTAGGCTTGAGATCCGTGATACCCTTTGACGTACCTCGTCGTACTTGTCGTACGGCGCAACTTTGCGGATATCCCAAGGAACACCGCTTCCACGGAGCATAACACCGCTGAAAGAGTAATCCAGAGCCTCCTTTGCCGTGACAACGCCGATGCCAATGGTCCGCTCCTTCCAGATACGGTTACCGGTGACGACCTCCTCGATCTCGTCCACACGCGAGCTGAACTGGGTAGCCCACTTGAAAATGTCTTCCAGAAGACCGTGCGGGAGATCGAAGGCGACACCTCCGGGACGAACGTACGCAGCGTGCAACCGCGCACCCGACACACGCTCGTAGAACTCCATGAGCTTCTCGCGCTCCTCGAAACCCCACAGGAAGGGTGTAAGAGCACCAACATCCATAGCGTGGGTGAGGACGGCCATAAGGTCTATCAGGATGTTAGGTGTTATACAGGTTTGAGAATGGGAATTTTGGACGGCTCACGGTTGAGAACACGGGTGATCTCGCCAAATAGTGTGCGAATCCACTTGGCACGCTCCGGCACCTCAATGTTGAGCAATTTCTCCACGGCGAGTGAGTAACAAAGCTCGTTTGTCACTGTATGCTTGTGAGTGCCGCACACAACAGCATATGAAAGGGAAAATGCGCACTCATAGAGACATAGTCTAGACGATCGAAGTAAGGGAGGGCTTGGGTGTACGTCTTGTACTCAATCAACTTCTCCGTTCCTCTGTGAAGCAGGCCAATGTGCTAGGAAGTCTGTTAGTGTGTGCCCTATCTGCCGCCCTAAACCAACCGGACTTACGGGGTCTGCACGCAAGACCTCCTCGCCGTTCAGCTCCAGAATCAACCGGAGCACACCGTGAGCGGCAGGATGTTGAGGACTACAAAACAAACCGGATAAATGACACAGCATATCCTCGCACCGTACGGCACTACTGACCCAAAGTTAACTGCACGCAGACACCTATCAGCACCGTCCCTGTCCACTCGTGAAATCCAGCCTACTCACTCGTGAAGTGTCGCAGCTGCGCATCCCTCCTCGTCCCAGTTTCCGCCAAAATCTCCGACGCATGCATCCCGTGCAAGTCCTCCACGGTATGCGTGTCGAACGCACTTTTGACCCCCTTGGTCGCCGCGGCCGCGGCCGGCTCCGCCTGCGCGACGGCCGAGCCCGACAGGTGTCTACGAGCAGATAGCAAGGAAGAAGGGCCAGAGGGAGAGGCAGCCGCCGCGGTGGCGAGGCGCGGCACCCGCGCAAGGTTGCGACGGAAGAGCGTGGAGGCCATTCCTCGTCGCTGGAGAGAGTGCTGTCGTCGTCGTTGTGGTGTTCGACGTTGTCGGTGCTAAACGGACCGTTCTCATTCGATGGCGTCGGTTCCTCCCGGAGGGGCAGTTTGGGCGCACGATCCCGTGATGGGCTGTCCTGACGCGTGTCGTGCGGGCGCTCGCGTATGTGTTCGCTGCGCCCAACGATGGCCGCCGTTAACAACGTTTGCGGTGTCTATACGGACGTGCTGCTGCATCTATTCGCGACTCAAGCTCTAAGGGGCGAGAAGCTCTGCTATTCTGTATGCTAGTCAAACAGGCACTGTACACCTGGCTTCTGTGCGCGGCTGTAGCTTTCACCGGGCTTGGAGGAGTCCTTGCGGAGGAGAAACCATGTACTACGCACGCTGACGGTAACTACTACGACCTCAGCAGATTATCATCCAAGTACTTGTCTTTCTAGCTTTACTGAACTGGACTCTGTACTGACAATAGTGTGCTAGAACAGATTATGAGTTTAAATCTCCGGGCGGCAAGGAATATGTACTGAACGTCTGTAAAGCCGTCTCCGAAGAGGTCTGGGCACCCAAAGTGGACAGGCCTGAGGACGTGGCCGGTTTCACGCATCGTGCGCGTGGCGACTTTTCCCTAGGGTCAGCTTCTGTCTCTACTGCGTTCGCGTTGACGCTAATTCACTCTGCAGAGATGTGAACACCACCGTGTTCGTTCGCGACGGGAACCCCGTCATCACAATGACGGACGGAACACGATGCTCCGACAATGGCGAGCAGACAGGGTCGACCGTAATACGTTTCATCTGCGACGGTTCTGCAGGGAGAGGTACGTATGCTCCAGGCCTCAATGATGTGCGACCCTAACGAGAACGAAGGTGGACCGAAGCTGATCGCCACCCTTCCTCCTGACGAGGACAACGCGTGCTCGTTCTTCCTCGAATGGCGCACCGAGGTTCGTCATATTGATCCTCAAGGGAAGAAATGACTGGAACTTACGGCGACCTGCATGCAGATGGCCTGCCCAACGTCTGAAGGCAGCGTATTTGGCCGAATCATCTCCGTATTGGCGATAATGTACGTCCACCACATGCACACACATACAACCATTCGAGCAGATGCTGACACTCGTGCACAGCGCTGCGGTGTTATTTGCGCTCTACTTGATCATAGGAACGTACTACAACCGATACGTGCTGGGACTTCACGGGTTGGACCAGATCCCGCGTTTCTCCTTCTTTTCATTTGGAGACACCGTCGAATTTTTCCGGAACTGCGTGGAACGCGTCAAGGAGTGGTCGTCTGACGCATGGCACACACGCAGCAGCTTTGGGGGTCGCAGCTGGAGCAGCAGCGGTGGGTCATGGGCAAGCTCCGGAAGACGTGGATACAACGGGCTGGGGGCCACGCCGGATGAAGCCCAAACGATGCTTGGCGGACCCCCCGGCTTCCTAGACGAGGATGATGAAGATGAAGAGGCTCCGCTACCGTCTGGAGGGGAAAGTGGACGGCCGAGCGGCATGAATGCAGATGGGGTTATACGACTGTGAGCCTGTGTGGTGAGAGGTGGTGCGTGTCCTTGTGGCTGCAATGTGTCCTGGAAATTGACAAGCAGTGCGCCACTAGCTCCGATTCGCTGTGAGTAGCCATCCGAATTGATGGAAGTAGGTAGAGACATGGAAAAGATAATTCATTCTACGAAGTGTGTGCAGAGTGAGCGTGGGGTGCAAAACGGAGCGAGAAGGAGGAGAGAGAGGCGCAGGTAGAACGCCGAAGGAGGAGAGTTGGGAGAGCGGATTGCCGGAGGGGGAGGTGGGGAGGGAGAACACGTTGCAGAGGAGAGCTGACGATCGCCCGGTAGCTGGATCGCAATCAGATCTGCACTCGTGCATCGATGTCCTATCCAGTCCCGGTGCGGACCTAGCCGGTGGGACTCGGCTGCTGGGTAGAGGGTGCGCATTGAGCGGGAGAGAGAGGCGAGCGACGATGGCGACGAGAAGAAGAGGAGCGTCGTCGGGAGAGAACATGGAGGACTTGTCAAGGTCGCGTAGGAGAGGACAATAGCGACCGTGGCCGTTGTTTGTACACCACACTGGGCGTTGTACTCGGGGAGCAGTCGGACGGGCGGCTGAGGGCCAAGGACGGGCGCCTAGCGGGCGTTGGGAGCGGTGCTTGGGCTTGGGAGAGAGCTCGTCCGCCTTCTCTCATTCTCTCCCGTCCGTCTCGCAGGACGTAATCGAGAGACCGCCACTGGGGTTTGGTTGCCTCCCTTTCCTCTTCTCATTGTTTTATTTCTTTCGCATCCCATACATCTCGTCCCTGCCCCACACCTTTTCTTCTCAATCAACGCATTCTCTTTCTCCTCCTCTCTTCCAAGTCTCGAGCCAATCCTCCTTCTCATCCTACGACTCCCCACGACCCCCAACGCTATACCGTCATGGATCAGCACCAGCAGCCTCCCATTCACGATGAACAGTCCCAAAATTTCGTCCCGTCTCAATATGCCATGTACCCGGCATCAGAGGACGACCAGTCATACCTCGTGTATCCACCTCCGATCCCTGGCTATCAGGGTGTCGTGCAGCAGCACCCTGGCCCTCCTCCTCGTGGGTTCATGCAGTCTGCCTTACCTCCTCATCCCCAGCCGAGATCTGACTTGCCCTTTCCCGTCTCCTTCATTGTCTTCTTTCAGGCCAAATGTCCGACAGTGACCTGCAGCAAGCGATGCAGTATCATCGCACAATCCATATGCTCCCTGGTCAGCACTTTGCGTCTGCCGCACCTGTCTACACCGCCTCTCCGCCTCATGGTGTAATGCCTCTCTCCGCGTCCCCCCCACCCCAGTCCCCAAATATGTATGACCCTTTGTCGCCCCCCATTTCCGGATCAGACACCTCCGCCGACGGCATCTACCATTCGCGGAACAGTAGCGCGACAGGCTCCCCCTCCTCCTCTCGCGCGAACAGCCTGGTACACCGCCATCCCCTCCGCTACAATCCTACCCCATCACCCACCAGTTCCTCCGCGGGACGCCGAAGCCGAGGCCAATCGCTTTCCGACGACGACGATCATATGGGTGTCAACATGGCAGAGTCTCTCGCGAACACGCGCAAGGAGGCTACGAGGCGGCAGCGGATAGAGGCTGAACAAAGGCGTCGGGACGAGCTTCGGGACGGCTATGCAAGACTCAAAGACGTACTGCCCGTAACGAACCAGAAAAGCAGCAAGGTATCGCTGCTAGAGCGAGGTACGTCCTGTCTGTGTTAGAATGCCTCGATAAATCTCATCGATCTATCTCTTGTAGCGACGAACCACATCACGAGCTTGGAGAAGACGAACCGCCAGTTGCAGCAACGGTTGGCGGCGTTGGAGTCAGAGGTTGCGAGACTTCGTGCTCTGAATGAGAAGATTTCCCTTGGGGTTGCCAATACGCCCTCGCCGGGCCAAGTGAGCATGGAGACTCGGCCGCTCTCTCCTCCCCCGGAAGGTACCCAGCAGGCCCAGCAGCCGCCACCGGCCGCTCAACATCAGCTCGCATCTGTTGCTGGTCAGGATCCGCCTGTCGCAGAGTCCAGTCCGTCTGCATCGGAAAGTGGCTATTGACTCTTCCTTGGTTATTCATCGGACAGTGCTCCCCTTCCTCCCCACTTGTTTCACTATCGCAATCCAATTTCTTATCGTCATTTAGTCCTCACTCATCCATCTTGTCCACACCCGCCTCCGCGCGTTGCCCTCACCCTGCTTGCAGTCTCATGTCGCCTCCGGAAAGAGCGGCACTGGTCGCCGAGGGCGAAGCGCACTGTGTTGCGTCGCGTTCCGTCTACTCTCCAAGGACGAAGATATCCGGATTGGCCTGGGCCTTGGGGCGCTGGCGATTGTACACAGCGCCTGGTGCGCGCCACATCGTGACATCGACTGCACCCCGGCCTCTTTCCCGACTTCCAGAGAACCCTGCCGCTCGATGCAGCAGGCTGGTGCATCGCGAGTCCAATTCGAGCACGAACGCCTGGCCCATCCTGTCCGATGACGCTGCCGAGCCCGCCTCGCGCGTATCGTTGATTGGACGCCAGACGTTCGGCCAGAGTTGCGCATGCTATCTCGTCGACGTCCCCCGGTCTCGGACAGAAGGGTTTCGCAATAATCCGGCCGGTGCGGAGACGCCACACGTCTCTCTGCCGCCGCGTCCTCTAGGCCAGCCTCCATCTCCGCGGCGCGACACTTCCACACGGACACTTTTTCCTAGTTTTGTAGAATTGAACGAAGAACTGCTACGTTACCGACCGAACTCGCGCCCTCCATCCCGCCCACTCGCCCACAAGCTCCTCCGCCTCCGCCCCCGCCTCTTCCCTTGCGCACCTGCCTCTTCCTCTTGCCGATTTTACCAATTTTCTCCTTGCCATCCCCCGCTGTACTTATATCATATCGGGCTCTGGAACGCGACGGCCAGAATCATGAAGGATACGACCCGGCAACGACTGTACACGACGACGACCTCTCTTTCTCTCTTCCCGCGACAAGCAGCACACGTTCTGGGTCGACGGCTCCGGCTTTTCTTGGGAAACCGACTTGCACAATTGGTACTGATGATGAAGAGAACGGCGGAGTGTGAGTTCTGCGGCTCCTTGCCGAGAATTGGGAAGGGAGTCTGCCCGTCGCCTCGATGGGGACGGGCCGTGGCACTGCTTTCAATCGCTCGCGCTGTGGCGCTGGAGCGAGTCTGGGACATGAAGCAACGTCCGGGACGGTCATCAGTGCTCGCAGGTCGTGTATCCTTTGTAGTCGACTCGGTTCGTGGCTGCACAATGCGAATGTCTTGTATCCTTCATCGCGTCTCCGAGTCCCAGATCCGCACCCGAGAGCAAGAGCGTGGTCGTCCGCGGCGCTGACATCTCGAACAACCTTCGCTGTATGCGTGCGAGCGCGGGTTCGCACACAATGACCCGACGAACGACGTTTTTGTCCGGCCGTTGAATGGACGGCTAATTGCTGTGGAATCGGCAGGCCTTTGTACTCTCGGACGTCCGCGGCTATGGCGGTTGCTATCTCGACATCAAGCTGGCTTGTTGTCCACGCCGACGTACATGCTCGCTCGCTACCGAACAATACGCAGAGGTCGAACGCCTCACCCATCTCCGGCCTCCCCGTCGCTACACATTTCTTTCACATCGAGCCTCATCGTGACATAAACCCGCTCGACGCTCGTCCAGCCCTGCCAGTCCCCATAGCTCCGCGTCTCACCCAGCAGCAGCGGCAGCAGGCGCAGGCCGCACACGAGGCGTGGCGACTGACGTATCTTAGGATACGCTGCTCCCAGAGATCATTCACGCGAAGCCCCGAGCCTGCGTCATCCGCGCCCAGCGGAGGGCAAAAACGGCACCATTCACGTATGCGGCACACGTACGCGCAGAGTCGTCGCGTCCCTGGACTCTGGAGGCCTCGCCCGGTATTCACCGAGGGGCTGCTCACGCCGCGCGGCGATTCGCCGCCAAACCTTGCGGGCCCGACGGGTCGAGGCAGTGTGGAAGCGTCACGTCATGCGGGGCCCACGGGTGACCGCCTCGCGCCGTCGATGGAAGGTCGCGCTGCCGACAATGGGTATAGTGGCTCGGGGCGGCGGCGAGGACGTGGGATCTGCTTACACTTCGAGCAGGCGAGCACCGCTCCTCGGTCTGAGGGGTAGGTTTCATATACGGAATTGAAGTTCGTGGTTGCATCAGCAGCGAGCACAAATGACCTTCCTTGCTGGGCGAGAGCGCCATGCCAGGCGTCATGCATCTGTAGCTATCTAAAGCTAAACGGCAGGTGAGAGTACGAGAAGCGAACGTGTCTACTCACCGCGCTGGCGGAAGCGGTAGGAGTAGCTACCGACCATTGCCCGCCCAGAGGATATTCACNTTTTTTCGACCACGTTGCACCAAACGCATGCCCTCGCGAGTACTTTGACCAGCTCGCCAACGAGAGCTCGTATTGCGCGTCCTAGGAATAGGAGGCTCTTCGAAAGGGCGCCGTTCCGATGCCGGCATCACTTGACATAGGTTAAGGCATATCTCAGGAGTAGCAATGCTATGGCAGGGCCGTTTGCAATGGCGTTAAGTCGGTGCTCTTCGAGCCGCAGAATACGAGCACCCCGTGTCTTCTGTGGCTTCGGCCTCGAGGTGGTGACCTAATGCTTCTGTCTCAGTCCGGAAGGAAAGCGCGCAGCCGCAGTAGATGCTCACCCTCGAGACGGTTAGGGAAAATGTCTGAATATGGCAGTACGGGGCTCATACTATCGTTGTGCGACGAGTCACTTCAGAGTCTACTCGTATTGTGGCGGATTCTGAGCTCAGCAGACAGCCTTGGTGGCTCGGATTCGGAGTCCCAGAGCGTACACGGATCTGTTCGCGTCCGGATCAATCAAATCGTAGTTATACCGTCGACCCGGTCCTGCTCAAGAAGCAGATGATCTCCCTGTAGCGAGATCCATGCCGCGGCAGCTAGAGCTCTAAAGGCACCGGAAGAAGAAAGCTGAAGTGACAGAGACTATGTGAACCCAGGGCTAAAGACGGCCTGGATGACTGCGCAACCATTAGTACGAAATCGTTCACACTGAGGGAGAGGCTGTACTGACCACCGTACGTACAACGACCGTACGCACCCCAAGCTAGCTAGATCGTATCCAGCTGATGCCCGTCGCACTGACCCTGAAGACCTGGCTCGCGGGTACCCTACTACTGCAAGTTGCAGTGATGTCAGCGTGCAAAGGACGTAGCCGACACAACACGCTGCACGGCGGACCGTGCGGCCTGCCTGGGCGGTGACACATGTTGACCACGCCCAAACATCCCCGAGAGTCGAACTGCGAGTGGGGGGCCGACGAGCATGAGAAAGTGATGCACGAGGCAACTGGGAGGCGAGTTTTGCCCGAATTAGCAAGTCGAGCGTCGGCGTACGGAGGCTGGTCTCAGCTCAGCAAGACATTCTGAGCGCATCCAGATTCCGAGTCACCATGCTGCCCAACTTCGAGGAATGGCGGCGGGCGAAAGGTGGCGGTTGCAAGAAGGGGTACACGGATGCTGTACACCATAGAATCATCGCACGGGACCAGGTGCGAAGGTCGCCAGGGTTGAACGAACACGAGAGTGTACCAGCGCTGCAGATTCAGAGGTATCAATGCTCACTCACGCATCCCCTTTTCTTCGGCGCCGTGCAACCGAGGCACGCCTGCTCCCTGTGACCATGTGGGCCCGAGTGACCGGGAGGGACGTTCCTGCGTCCCCGACAGCGCGCGCTTGTCGCCTCATGTCATAGACTCGGCGATCAAACGTCCCTGGACGACACGCCTTCGCAGAACTTGCGATTTACGGTGCTCACTCCTCAGGTGAACGGTGGAATTGGGTCTGCAATGCGATGAGTGCGTATGTCAGCGGGTCTCGTCTTTATGACAGCTGGCATTACTTGATGACAAATACGACGCCTCACCTGACAATGTGGCTAGTTGAACGAGGAACAGTGTCTTCCGGGCTCAAGATAGAGCGCAGCGTCATGAAATATTGATTGATTGCTGTATGTGCGGGCGGTGGCGCATCCCTTGGTTCTCGGGCAGTGCAGGGGGTTGTGCGAAAGCTCTGGGCAGCTGGAAAACATCATCAGTCGAGCAAAGCACGACCAACGCATTGAGACCTAGGTGGCCATCGATGAGTACACTCCATGGTCTACATGCGCATGGTATCGCGGGTGCACGAACCTATCTGTTCCGATGAGAAAGACGATAGAAGATGAAGGGACGGATTATATAGAGAAGAGAAGAGACAGCCGAAGGGATGCGGGGCATGACACGCCCAGAGGCCCAAGAGCGGGGGAGGGATGCGACATATGAAGACAGCGATCTACGTCGCGGTGTGAGCGGCTTTGCGGTAAAGTTGTGCAGCGAGGTCTAGACGTGCATAGCGGGCCCAAGACGATCCCACCCGCTACGCGCGTTGGAGCACGAGATTGCAGCTTTGCGCCCGAGAGGGCTGGAGCATCGGCCCGTACGATGCTCCGTAGGACTTCGAGGAAGGGATTAATGCCGGAGATGAAAAAGGCGTGTTCTCGGGGAGCATGACATCGGTTGCTGGTGTAGTTCTTATCGACCTAATGACCGTTCATTAGTCGTGGTCGTACCTGTGGCGAGAGACATCGCGAAGCGAAGTGGCAGAGTGAAGAAGAATGAGGAACGAGATGCCCTCCGGTGTCGAGACATTGCGCCTGAAGGGCAGGCACAATGTACGCTCGACTGCAATTCCTCGCCGCGCGAATGTCGAACTGCGAGCTCGAGCACGAGAAGAACGCACCGCGCGGATTATCCGTGCGAACGTATTCCGACGGAAGCATGCATATCGCTCAGCTGATCTTCGTCTGGAGGTTCGCAGACCGTAATCGAGTGTTCAAGACACAGGGTTGGTGTGCGTGCCAAGTTGCTGGTATTGAGGCCTCGCTGAGGCCGTAGGCGCATTTCTTCCAATTGGCTACGGCCTAGAGCTAGAGTTTCAGCAGGTACTCAGGTCCGAAGGGTTCGATGTGATCGAAAGCCGAAGTCCTTGCTGGCGTTCAGATAGGACATACGCTTGACATGTGCCGACGGACTCTAAACCCTCAGTCACATTAACGTGTGGAAGAAGTTATGTACCAAACTGTCGAACCAGTAGGACGTCGCAGCATATGAACGGAGGTAAAGCGAAGGCGTTCAGTATGGTTCCGAAGCTCCAGCATATGAGTTTGACGGCCCGGACAGCAATAGCTGGCGCCCGTGTCACGCGAAGTCACACGGCCCTTCGAGCGGGAAAATGCCCTAGTTGCCCCAAACCATAATTGTGAGGTGTTACGTCCGGACGTCATTCTGTCACGCAGTGGGGAGGCAACGAGGAACGTGCTTCGTCTTCACAGGAGCTCCTCGTCCCACCCAGCGTCGTCGCTGTCCACCCGTCGCTCCCTGCAGCCAGCAGTGGCCTCTATACCCACTCGTCACTCTCCTTGAAGAACTCAATCTCGCGAAACCTCCACCAACCCGCAGTCAAGACTATTGGCGTCAAAGTTTTGCGCCGTATTCAGGAGTTCACAAGTAACGAATCCAGGCCGCTCCTTGGTATCCCTCTCGACAATCCTTTACGATGTGGTGAGTTCTACATTTCGTATGCGCATGCGATGCAAGGAAAGCACTTACGTATGGGACTCGTTATGAATCAATTCTAGGTGCGACAACTGCCTTCTCTTGCTCCCTCTGGTGCGTTCATTCAACGACGCGTAATCAATCACATATTCTGACACCGCTGTAGAGAGGTGGTGCGATTGCGTGGGGCGTCGTCATGTTTGTGAGCATGCATGTTTCTCAAGCGTCGATGTCCTCAATTTCATCCCTCAATCAATGATATTCAGCTGTACAGTCTCGCGGGAGGCATCTTCCTATTGAACTGGGGCCAATACTTGTTCTTCGTGTTCCCCGAATGGTTAGCGAAGGAACCCTGCAATGCATTGAGACGACCCTGAAACTTACTCGTCATATACAGGCAGATCTACGGTGGTATTGGGATCGGTGTAGCAGTAGCCGCTGCGCTCTCGATCCTCGCCCTCTCTAACGTGAGTTCATCCCCCATTTTCTCCCGCCCTCGTATGTTTTCGGGTTGATCAATGCACAATCGCGATCACCGAGGATCTGTCCTAACACTCATATACTTACGATCTGTTTGTAGCGATCGTACATCTGGACACGCGTATGCAAATTCATCTGGCCGTTCATAATCATCATCTGTGCAGTCCGATGCATAATCATGATCGTCGAACTCCAGCGAGGGTAAGTTCTTCGAACTCTCGCTTCGACGCTCTTCGCAGCCCTCTCCTTTGTTTGGTCACACCACTCACCCTTCACGTTCATAACTCGAGCACTTCACCGCAAATTTACCGGTGCCAGGACCTTCTCCATCAGCAGGGTGGCGTTGTGTGTCACTGGTCACCACGAGCTGTTTGTCCATCTTTTCTTTGCTGCGCGGCTATGGACGCGTGTTTCTCCTTCGAAGGCGTGCCTGCGTCCCGGAGTTCAGGATTACCCTGGGTTTCAGGATGTTCCGTCCCGCACGTGTAGCATTTACGTCGCCGCGATGATCACGCTCTCCGATTGCAGTCTGCCTAGCTCCGCTCTTGCGCCTATATGGGTAGCTAACATGTCTCCATAGGAAAGACAAGATTCAATGGGAGTGCTCCAATGGTGGACAACTATGGACGGATTCGGCTGAGGCAGGATACGGCGGTTCCGCGTCGTTCCCGACCGGATTCTGTGCAACCGGCTTTTCGAGTCTCTACGCCGCGTTCATCGTAGGGCTGCTGGTCGACCTCGTCTTCCAGGTAAGTGGACCGGTCACACCGTCTTCTAACAAACGCCCGAGCTAACCGTGGGGCTTCTATCTAACGCGCTGTGCCGTGTGATGCATGGCAGATGTACATGTTCTTCCTCGTCTGGCGCTTCCAGAAGAGACTCGAGCATTATTCAAACATGAAGGGCCCGTTCTATGGCGGTGAGTATTCACGTTGTCGCATCTCGCTCCGTGTGCATCGCTTGAGCAATCGGAATCCGATCGTATGAACGCCTTCCCTGCCTCACGTTCGACGGAGCGATGAAGCGCGTGCTGCACCTGTCTGCTGGAATGAGCGGTCGCTAACCGAAACTTTGTTTTTTTCTTCTCGCGTACAGGATATTACAATGCCTAAGGCGCCGCCCGATCGTCAAGCGGCGCTCGGTCGCTGTAGAACAGCCGTTCGCCTTCCTCTGGTAACTTCTCAAGTCCCTTCGGAGAGTTGCGTCCTAGCCGTACCCCGGTGCCCACCATCGCTTGCGCTTACGATCCACCACTAATGCTCCCACCGCCTCCTCCCGATCCCGTGCTACCATGACCCCAGCTGCCGCCGCTCGCCTGCGCAGCTTGCTTTGCCTTCCCCCGCGCCTTGTGGACGGTTCCTCCGCGTCTTGCTCCATTTTCTTGCGCGTCTCCCCCGTTCCGTTGTGCTCTCTATCTCTGTCTGTTGTCTCGATATCTCTCTCTCTCTCGCCTCTCGGCACGTCACGACCCCCTCACGCTCACGACCTGTTACGACCGCTCGGGAACCCGCGCACGCTGAATCGTTGTTGTTTTCTTTTTTACGTACCGGGCCCGTCTTTTACGACTGACTTATTCTCTATACCGTTACCGTCACGCTGCTGTCTCTCGGCCTCGGAGCCCTTCTTGCTTCGCGGACGATGTTGATGATCAGCCTTCTCGAAATACACCTATACATCTAAACTGAACTCAGACCCGGCGCTGGCGTGCAGCGGTCCACACGGACGGACGGGCGGGCGGCTCTGCTGCGTCTATTTGGCGGCGTCAGGTACTCCGGGCTGTCATGGGTCCAGGACTGCTGATTGCGGTGGGCTGCTTTCCCTCTCCCTATACGCTAACATCACGGCTGTTCTGTCGACGTCTACGAAGCACGCTGCCCCAGGACTACGGCGCAGCGCGCGTGCGTTTGGACTGGACGCGCTTGGGTGGGAGACTCAGGCTCGCGAGTCCCGGACGGGAACCTCCAGCGAGCGAGCGAGCAAGCGCGCGCGCGCGAACGCGAACGCGAAAACGCCGAAGGTTCAGAATCCCGTCAGCTGCCAGCGTGTGTGAGAACTGAAGACTGAAGAGAAGGCCGAAGGCTACGGCTACGGAGGAGGGGAAAACGTACGGTCAAGTGACGCGGAGTTTGGAAGGGGAGAGACGCGCAGAGGCATGCAGAGGCAGAGGCCCGAGCCTGGTGGGTGGTCCTGCACCGGGAGATGGTCCGTGCCGGTGTGAACGCCCCGGGGGAGGAGATCGAAAGCGGAGGGCTCGCCGCTCAGCAGGCCTCGAATACGAATACAGCGGCTACTTACAGTAGGTACACCTGCTGAGATCGGAGATGCATCTCAGTTCAGCCGAGCTCTGTGCGTGTCCGCAGGCCTGTCACTCGAGCTCTGTGCGGCGGCGCTGGAGCGCGGGGGCCTGGCCAAGGCGCCGCGTCTCTCGAGAGTGTGGACCGAGGCCGGGGAACGACTGCGTACTGAGTACTGAGAGGCTCGCTGCGGCTGTGTGTGTGTGTACGCTGTGGAGATCATGCGGGCGTGACATTGTGCAGATACCACTACCAGCATTCTCGGGATCTCAGGATATCAGGGCGAGAACCCAATTGAGGAGGGCGGTGCGGGGCGTACGTACGTACGCAGCGCCGGAGTGTGTGTAATTGGGTTCGAATGGGCAGATCATATGGGCAGTGAGCTAGTAGTAGTGGTGGACAATCGTTGCTCCCCGTGATATTGCGCGTCAGGAAGCTGGAGGCCGACGCAGAAAGGAAAGCGGGCTGTCTCTGATGCAGCGCCAGCGCTTGCAGAATACAGATATGAATGAAAGGGAAGAGAGGCACGGCCAGCCGACCGCGCGCGGGGCGAGGGTCGAGGGGAAGCAGTTCATTTGCCACTGGGCAGTGGCGGCGGCTCTGGCCAGTTGAGCAAAGGAAAGCATAACTATGGCAGAATATCGGTACATGGCGTTTCCAATCGGAACAGGTGCTTAAGCGGATAGACAGCAAGAGTGGGTCTGGTCTGCACGGGGCGCCCATGTGCGGAGTGGGAAACGGAGGAAACGGGCTGGGACGAAGAGTGTTCTGAGTAGTAGGTTATTACGGACGGCGGCGACGGCGGACGAAGCGGGCGCGACATCGGGCGAAAGAGAGAGAAAGAGATATGCGGTAACGGGCGGAGGGAGAGGGAGAGAGAGGCTAGTACTTACCGGACGGGGGAGAGAGCGAGAGCGAATGATCGGAGAGGTGTGACGGGGAAGACGGGAAGGAGGAGCGGTTCGGAGGACG
>JAPEVG010000406.1:0-30875 GCA_029747595.1 Trametes cubensis
CAGATACGACGCAAGAAATCATAACACTCATCTATGTCGAACAAGAAGCCGAAATCTGCGAGAACAGCCAGTTCAATCAATTTTTCACACAGGACGATCCATCATCGACGCTCACCGATATGTACAATATGGCCTTCGCCGTCAATCATGATGTTTCCATTGTGTCTGTCCTTGACTTGGAGAATGTAGCACACGACAGAGTACGCCGCCATCGATTGTATGAAGTTAAGACGAGCCTTCTGGAACTCGATGGTGTCTTCGCCACCGTACTTGGCAACGAAGAAGTCCAGGAGGTCGTTGACCTTCGCTCGTCCCATCTCGTCACGGGAGGTCGCGTTTGGGACGACGTCGATAACACCACACTAAAGAATGTTAATGAAAGGTGTGCTATCCTTTGGATGTGGAATGAACGCACGCCTGGAGCAGTCGCGGTAACGCGATATGGGAACAAGTAGAGCGTCAGGCCGACGCTTGTGAAAATGTTCTTGAACATCGCAATGATTTGCAGCGCCAACACATCTTGTCGACAGTCGTCCCCGACTTTGAAGATAGCTTGTTGCCATATGTCGTATTGCTCTATCTCCTCCTTGCCTTGCCCTTCGGGGTCAATAACGCTGTCCGAGTTGGTACGTATGACGACCCTCTCCTTGCGAACTTTGAACGTCGCCATGAAAGGGGCCTGAGACAATGGTCAAGACTTGCCTTACGGACTGTGGAAGAGTTGTACCTTTGCATGACTTTGTAGAGGACGGCCTGATTTTTTGTCGATGTCGATGACCTTACCATCAGGATTACTGGGTAGGTAAACGCCGACCTCAACGCGGATCTTGGCCATCTCTTCGTCTATCTTGGCCTGATGGACGCTCAGCAGAGTCTTTGCGCAATGTGTATCGTGCTCACTGACCTTCTTCTCGGGCTTGGTCTTCTTGATGTATGGCTTGAGCTTGCCTGAGATAGACGTCACTTCATTGAAGAAGCCGAACTCGCGATCGTAGAACAGGCGAGCTTCGCCAGATAGCGAGTCGACGACCATCTCGGTCATCCTGTCGAGCGTGGGCTTCAACGGGTCCTCCTACAAACCATCATTAACATATTGGCGCAGTATCCAACGATGATACATACCAATTCGCCTGCATCGTCTCGGTAGCAGTTTGCCTTCATATTCCAAATGATCTGGTGACAGAAGAGCTGCGAGATCTTCGCCGTCTCGAAGATGAATCTTGCAACGTATCCTGGCACCATTGTGAGAATCCTAGTACCTCCATGCGATAGCCATGTTTCTTACCGAGATCGTCGTAACGGAGAGCCTGCACAACTTGTGGGACGAAGAAGAACGTCAATTCAACTGGATGTTGCTCCAGCACCCGGTGGGCATACTGCAGCAGTTGTGGGTGATTCTGGTAACGCCTCTCAAAGAAAGTGATTGCGACGACCGGGGCCACTGGTGCCCATAGCAGCAGGTACTAACATTGGTATTAGCAAGGCAGATTGTAAACCGGAAACATCTTGCTTACTCTCAGGTCACGCTGGACGCCAAGGTCCAGCTTCTCACCGACAAGGAAGTGCAACGCCTCTGGTACATTGAGTACGTCCGGCGTGTTGGCTCGTACAAGCCGTCCAACTTCTGCCTGTACTGCCGGGTAATTGAAGCGCTCTGCAAAGTAAACGGCGATAGCGGGGTCAATCTCCCATGTCCTCCGCGCCGAACTAGTCCAAGAACTCTGCGATAATCGTCAGTACAAAAGTACTGCACAGATACTTCGCTGCTCACATCAAGCATCGTCTTCTCAAGTTGGCAGATATGGTCGGCCCCTCGCTTAGGGTCATTGGCAGGATTGCTCCAGACTGTCAAGCGGAATACTTCATTCTCTACCAAGAGACGCAGGGGAAGGATCAAATTCTTGAGTGCTGCTGTGTATTCTGTGTGCGGTATGTCAGATTGTGAGAGCATCAGGACCGAAAGTGAGACTTACGCGGCGGTTGAGATGGAGCATGTGTTGGAGCTAGACTGGAGATCGCCTGGAAACCTCTGACGGTATCCGCTTGCAGATAGGACAAGAATTCTGACAGTAACTTGATGTCCGCGTCAACCTGCACGCGATTGGAACCATATGACCACCTAGACATTGAGGCTCGCATGAAGTCATCGTAATCTGATAACTGAAAGAACTTACTGGGGCCGCACGGCAAACCATGAATACGCCGCGTGGTAAAGGCTTAATCGGAGTTGATGTTCGCAAAACACGTCCAGGAATGAGCTCTTCAGAGTCTCGAAACCGAAGAGCAAGAACGAGAAGCGAGCCTCCCGCGCAAGAGGGTGTGTACTTCATAGTCATCAGCCTCATGACATTGGGAAATGCACTAGACAACGTACCAGATAGAGCGATGCGCACGGGCAGAAGACAGAGCTAGTCGTTGGAAGAGCATCATAAGACCAGGGCGTCTGTATCGTGCAGCCTGAAGGCGGCTGAAGAGCAACTGCAGGATCAGAGTATGCGGAGTGAGAAGTCTGCTGACTGTGCGTGCCGCACGGTCAATTGCAGCTTTGTCCGTTGGGCTATACTGGACTTCGTGCAAGAACGGGTCGACGTAGCTGGCCGAACATGTAAGCATTTGGCTAACGTCTACGGGTCAACGACGCACTCACTTCTGACTCTTTGAGAACATGCCTCGGCCCAGTTTGATGGTCACATCCCAAGCAGCGGCAATCTCAGACATGAGAGTCACCTCGTACTCGGGCTTCTCCGCGATGACCCATGTCCAGGACTCAATTCCGGCGGACACAGCAGACTGGGTGAATGCTTCAAAGGGGAGCGCAACGAGGTAGTGTGCAAGATCATAATCCCACTGAGTGGTAAGATCAACGGATGCGACGGCCAAGATGAACTCAGAGGTATACCTCTTCGATGAAGATCAGAGTTGATGCTGCTCTGAAGAGCAGACGCTTGAGATCGGCTACCTTGAGGTCACTCTTCTTCTCCCGTATGTCAGCTATCGCTTTGGCAAGCCTCTGCTTGAGCATCTCGATCTCTCGCTTCGGAACAAAATGCGTCGGGTCAGTGAGACCATCTTGACCTGAGATGATCCATCAGTCATGAGAACGGCGATATGATCAGGATTATACAAACCACTAGAACGGCCAAAGCGGAAGCCGACTGCTTCACCAGCGAAATAACCTTTGGAAGCAAGCTGACTGGCCATGGTCTTTGCACGATCCGGCTTAGAGATCGAGAGCGACGCCAGTGAAGCTGTTACGAAATAGATTAGGCGCATGTCATCCCGCGTCAATGTCGGTCTACCTACATAGCTTTCGGTCGATAGGGCCTATGGCTTTGGCCCAATGCACTGCGATAGAAGCCCCAAGCTCGGATGAGTCTGCCAAAGATGTAGCATGGAGCGTTGCAAGATAGTTCTG
The DNA here is from genome assembly GCA_029747595.1 of Trametes cubensis. Classification (NCBI taxonomy): domain Eukaryota; kingdom Fungi; phylum Basidiomycota; class Agaricomycetes; order Polyporales; family Polyporaceae; genus Trametes; species Trametes cubensis. Next base: position 3,416 of record JAPEVG010000406.1, read on the forward strand.
CAAACCAGCATCAACAGATATTCTTGCATATATTTCCCTTACCCACCTGTAGTGTCGAGTGCAACTCGATTGGCGCCCTACTGAGGGCCAACTCGAACCATGTAGCCGAATCACGTTGAAGTTGTGAGAGCATCTGGTTCCGAGCCTCGTAGTTGTCCGAAAGTTGTAAGATGAGCTGCGCCCGCTCGGATTGATACACATATGTCGGATTATCCTACACAAGAAAGTGAGCGGCGACAGCAACCTGATTCGTGGCTCACCACCAAACGTACCTCGTCCAAGAACTCGTTTTCTGCGGCTTGTCGTAGCAAAGTCAAGACCTCCAGGATTGCAAACACGAGAGGTGGGTCGCACATCAGAGACGGGAACGACGTGATCAGCCTGTTCAGGTATCTGGATGCAACTTCGCGCGCCTTGAGAATGCGGTGTGTGCTAGCGACGAGCAATGCGCGAAGTTCTTGGGAGAGGCCACTTGGAAGGGCTTGCTTCGCTGCCTGACCATTGAGGTCCGAAATCGAGCCGCGAATGACCTTTTCCGCGATGGATTCCATGGATGCCAGTAGACCAGCTGTCTTGTTGATACCCTTATTGACAAAGTAGGAGACCAACGAGGACGGCAGGCCCGCTGCAGCCCGCATGCTCTCGATGTCGTGCATCGCAAGGAGGAACAAGACCTGTCCAGGGAGGAGGTAGCGTATTTCGCTCGACCGCAGCGGGATATGCTTCGTGAGCAATGTCCGATGCCTCGAGATAACTGTCTCCACGTATTCCTGTCTGATGACGGTGTTGTACTCGAGGTCACTCACGATAGTGTCGTGCGCTTCCTCGAGGACAATCGGTGGCGTACGTGCGGCAATGCGAGCGAGTGCAGGCTGACGCCAATCCATCGCGGTGTGTCCGCGCTCCGGAGGAACGGTGAAGCCGAAGAGAACGCAGAGGAACCACATGTTACGGAAGAGTGTCACCACGTTATACGAAACATCAGGACCGATGTCGAAGTCTTCGTGGCTGAGTAGGGCATCGATTGGGAGTAAGAGAGAGGCGAGCTGTTCGGACATCTCTTCAAGCTATGGAAGTACGTGTGAGCAACATACTCGGTATTGCCGATTTTCTGACCAGTTACCTTGGCATGGTGACTAGAAATAGCTGCGTTCTGTATGGCAACGCCCTTATCGGCAAAGAGAGTGAGAAGCTCCATCAAGTATATCTGGTATAGCTCCGAGCGCCCCTTTAACTCTTTCGCGAGACGTGTCTGTGCAGCAAGGACCTGTACCCCAAAATGCGTTCAACCTCCAAACATCAACCGATTAAATTATGTTACTATACCATGTTGTTAGAAAATCGCGTATCGTCAAGGTTTGCGTTACGGTTGATTGCAGAGAATGCACGAATGATGTCGATGAACGAACTCTGCGGTGCCGTGAGTGCCAGGTCAACTAGATTGTATGCAATAGCAGCCTCGACAGTTGGCTCTGCCGATCGCATCCGCTGCAGCAGCATTGACACCGTTAAACGGGTAACCTGACGAACAAGCCAATAAGGTTCGATCTAGGACGACCTGAGGAGCACTGCGCACCTCATCGGATTTGCTTTCGAGAGCCAGCCGTGTCGCTACACTGATTGTGCTTATCCCAACAGTGCGCTTCTCGTCTTCGGTTAGGCCTCTCAGTCCGGTCTCCACTGAATGAAGGGTACTGAAATCAGAGACGTCTCCCAGGTTCATCGCCAATACACTGGAGGTCTCGAAGATGTCCTTGCTCGTTGCTGCGATGTAGTTGAGCAGAGAATACATGTACGACATGATGAGGTCGTCTCCAGGAGCAAGCTACACAAACCGTGTGGTTTAGCAAGGGCCAGTCAATGCGGAGGAAAACTTACATCAATACACAGAGACAAACATTTTGCTGCCGCGAGTAATGGGGATGGCGTATGCGCGCTCGTTGCGAACTCGAACTCAAAGATCGACAGCGGGGACGTGACGAAACGACGTAGGTGGCTTGCCATGGCCGCAGCGGTTTCCGGGAAGCTAGTAATATATTGTTAGACCAGCTCAATAGAGCCGAGCTAGACACGTACTGCCTAACCAGAATCGCTGTCGACTTGAGAGCGGCTTCCTGAATCATGTTGTCGAAGATAGGCGAATCTACGCTGAGCAAAGTCTTTAAGCGGTCATAGAGGCCAGCATCCAATTCGCCCAACGCTGCGCAGCATACTGCAGCGAGTTTCTACGAGAAAGAAAATGAACTGCTTTGTCAAGTGTGATCGAGTCTGTGGACTGCCGACTTACCAAACCCTCCGACATAGTCTCCCAGCAGTAGCTATCCTCAGCCGGATCCGCGTCCATTTCTTGTATCTGAAGCAGCAAAGTAGCAAACGTCTGCAACGCATATTTCATCGTCGCACGCAACAATCCCCTCTGCACATCGTCGGTGAATTCCGACCCCGGGGTGCCATATCGCAGTAGCTTTCGCCATGCAATGTTAGCGGCCTCTGCTTCTTCGTGGGTGGAAACGATGTCTTCTGCACTGTACGCTCGTCCGAGGACCTGGGCAAGGATCGTCCACTGGGCTTCGATGACGCAGCACACGATGAAGTAACCGCTCATGGGGCGGCCACGCGACACATAACGCGAGACCAATGTTTGCATGTACTGGATCTTCTCGATATCCTCGCCCGTACTCGACAACGCGTCGATGGGCAAGCGATTGAGACGCTCCACGACTTCAGCCTCGAATAGCATGTTGAGGTGACGTGCTAAGGAGCACCATTCGTCGGAGGACCAATCGAAGGGTATAGAAATGATGGCCCTATAGAAGCCGTGGAAGCACGGCGCATACTGGCATAGGACATCGAATGCTATAGGTCATTTAGGTATGATCCAAACCGCAAATTCCAGTGTCCAGACGTACCGTCCGCTGTCTTGAAACGCGTTACTATTTCCGTGGCAAGATTCACAATGGCTTGTATTGCCGTCGCCCTGTGTTCCGGGTATGCACTAGCAATCCGTAGCAAAGCGGTCACCGTAGTCGAGACCAACTGGTCAGGCATAGCCCAGTCTACTCTGACGTCAGATTGGCGCGACATCTCATTCAAAACGGCTCACCATCCCAAGAGAGACATTGGTCGAAGTCAATGTATGGCACGTCACGAAGGATATCAACCAGAACTGGAACGGTGTCATCGACATGGGCATGAGGGAGATTGACCGCCAATTCCGCGAATCCAATGTTGCACTGCACTCGAGAATTCGGCTACCGTGGCCAGGACCATGAGGCGGGAAACTGTTGCTTGAAGGGCCAACGTACCATGAATACTCGTTGCTCCTGCACTTCCTCGTTCTCCTCTGCGTCAATGTTCGCCTCCTCGACTGTGACCCGTGTCTCGACCTTCGAGGTAATCAAGTCAATTGCGGAGGCTACATTGCTCTTGGCTTCTCCGATGCTGGTAGCGAGGTCAGACAGGATGAGTTGGCGTATATTGAGCTCTAAGCTAACAGATATTCAGTCGGGTTCATACAGGACAACACTCAGAGTAGACTTACCAGTCCATGGCGTAACAATGTCCCCGGCTGTTTGGTATACAATAGGCGTATTATACGGATATTCTGCGGGTAGGTTGATATCTCTTGTGACTGTCAAACCAGTGAGTTATACCTCAGTCAGGTATCCGTCGGGTATGAACGAAAGCAATAGTAAGGTGTAAGCAGTGCCAGGATGCCGAGGCCGGAGAGCAATGAGCGTTTCGCGCTGCGCGCTTAGAACATAGAGTACAAGTGGGCGCCAATACGCGTACCACGTGATTTAAGCGGACGCCAACGCGTCGCGGGGTTTGAAAGCAACGCGTTGCCACTGGTCTTAGCCACAGCAACGGATGGTGGCCAGTGCTCATTGACCTGGACCAGAACTTCACCTCCTTCCTCTCTACCACCACCTCCTCTCACAAACGCCACTTCTGCCGAACCCGTACTACATCCACATCTACTCTTGAACAATGGCACCCTCACGCATGCAACGCCTTGCTCGTCGCACTCAATCCTCGACGCCCTACGCGCGGGATAGTGGCTTTGTATCCGCCACTCAGTCAGAACGACAGCCTACATGGCAAAACCCGCGAAAGCGATGCCATACTTCCACCGAGGTAGTCTTGCTCAAGAATTCAACTTGCTTTGTTGCGACTAATATGCTTCCTTGTGCCAGTCACAGGTCACTCAGGCCCCCTCAGGACCCTCACTGTACGAGGCTTTAGCCACATCCCGTCCAGACTGGCGCCCTCGGCCCTTACGTCTCATGGATCTGGAAGTTGTGAAGACTGCTGGTACGAGCCTCTTCTCTAACTCTTGTGAAGAGTAAGAACGCTTATATGGTCAATGAAGGTGCTGGTGGTTGGGGTGCTGTTCACATTGCGAGAGTAAAGCGAACCTCGGACCACCCTATGGAAAGAACGGATGCTCTCCTTGCTGTGAAGGCAATTGGAAAGAACATCTTGCGAGATCTGGAGAGGGTATGTATAAGTTCTGTGAACATGAATATTCCTTTCTGACAACGTCCGCATAGAGCGATCCGACATCGGAACGTGGCCAAGCCGCGAAGAGGAAGAGCGCAGAGAAGCGCATTCTCAGTTCGCTTCCTTGGAATCCTTTCGTTGCAGGGCYAATCGACGCCTTCATCGACCCAAAGAACGTCTACCTCGGTCTTGAATTCGGGACATCCAGCACCCTCCTCACACAAATCAGGGTGCAGGGCGGACTAAGCGACCGCCAAATCAGGTTCTACTTCGCAAACATAGTCCTCGCGCTCGAATTTCTCCACACGCACGACGTCGTCCATTGCGATGTGAAACCGGAGAACCTGATCCTTGGCGCAGATGGATACCTGATGCTTGCCGACTTTGGCCTCGCCCAGTCATGGCGTAACACCGTGAACTGGACCCCGATGGGGACGCTGGACTACATGAGCCCTGAGCTTGTCGATGCAGAAGACATAGACACCCCCGAGAAGCGGGTGGCGATCGATTGGTGGGCCGCTGCGATCTGCCTCTACGAAATGAAGACAAAACAGCATGTCAGTCTGAGTTTCCTCAGACACCAAACAATTACAGCTAACACTCGACTTACTTGACAGCCTTTCGTATGCAATGACAACGACGAGCTCTTGGAGAAGATCAGACACCAGCCTATTCCTTGGCCTGATACCGTCCAGGTTTCAGACGAGTTTATGGATATCGTGGTGCGCATGTTGGATGCTGCGCTCGAGGGTCGCTTCGGCGCACGGTCCGTCCCCGCGGGCAAGGACGGTGCGCTCATCAATAGCGACATACGGACGCATCCGTACATGCGGTCTGTCGACTGGGACCGCATCGAGACGCGTGTTGCAATTGTACGTCCTTTTCTCCTGCGTCTCTTCTCTGCACCTTCTTATTGTCAATGTCGCAGGCTCCATGCGTCCACAAGCCATGGCCCGACCCGACCAGACAACGTCACTGTGCGCCATTCGTCAAGCAGTCGAGGATACCAGGGCTCCCGATCCGTAAGCCCCCGCCTCGATTCGAGTTCATTGACCTCAAGGAGCTCGAGGAGGAGGATGAATGCCCGCGCNAAAAAAAGGCGCATGGGAGGCGAGTTCTCAATGTGTCTATCGCCCTCATAGGGATTCGCGACTGCTATGGACAGTGACGTTTTCCTCTTATCGGATATTGTATCGGTAGCCTTTCTCTGTTGTTCTCATTGTAACATACAAGTTCTGCAGGTTTAAAGCGCTTCTGCTAAATAGATACCATTAACACGATACTCAGTCGAGACAGCTTCTATCCAGGCGCTCCGATAGCCATCTGGACGCCTCCAACCATAATTGCCCCCGAGTTTTTCACAACGGCCACCTTCATTATCCTGGACGACGTCGACACATGACCGGCAGGCGCTCTCATCATCATATGTCGAGCACCATGCATTGTTTCGGTGCCCCCCGTACCGTCTGTAACAATAGGTGGACTCCTCCACACAATTAACCACATCGTCGCGGACTTTGCATATGGCTTCTGCCGGGACGCGCTGCTCGTGGTACGTCACACTCGTGCATGTTCAGGCAAAAAGCTCACCGGAGCTTGCCAGTGAGCCACCAGACACTGCTGGACTTGTTCAAGTTCTCCAAACCAGACGAGACGGACCATAGTACTTCGAGGATTTCGACACGACTGCCGTATGTGAACCCGATCGAGCTCAGCGCCAGCTCGTGTCATATCCGCGCTCCCTCGGAGCAATGGCTGCTCGTACACAATTACACTTTGCCCATGGCGTCACCGACCTCTACCATCCCACAAGAACCGGGCACGACCCATCTCCCCGAGCGATCTGAGCCACGCGGCGGCGGGTACGCCATACACAATAAGCCAGACCGAAGCAACATCAGGCAGCCCCGAGCCGAGGAAACAAGTTCATGATCAACCTGGAGCTCAGGGTTCCCCCCCCCCCCCCGACTTCGTACGAGCCCGCCGGTAGGTACCTATAAGTGCACCTTCTCCAGATTCGCGATCACGTCTGCGAAAACGCGTGCCCCCGGTGAACACGTAAAAGCTCCCACTTTGGCCGGCGCAGATCCTGATGGGACTGGGTCAGTCTTCAGATTCGATGATGATAAGTCTTGTGTAGGTGCGCCATGCTGCAAGGACGGACGCAGATGGACCGGTACCCTGCGCGCCGAATCCGATACACCTGGATCCTGAGGCCTGAGTGAGTGCGCAGCTGACCAGGACGGTTGCATCCGTGTTCGCAGCCTGGAGAAGAGCCTGAACACCACGACATACCTACCGAATCCATGCATACCTCAGCACTTCCTCGCAATTAATCACCATCGAAGAGCCTGCGCGCAGCGTGCTACACGGTATTTGTGGGCAAGCTAGCCCATCACCTGAGGCGCAAATGCACACAAAACGAGCCCCACCCGACCCAGCCACCGCACTTGGGTCGTCTTCGGTGTGAGCCCGACGCGCTAGAAAATCCGTTAGTGTCGGACTAGCGCGAGCGGTGCCGCGCGGTGTGGAGTGGGTCCGGCAGCGACACACACACTCGTGCGCGCGAACAAGACGCGTCCATCGGTTCGACAACAAGAAAGGCTCCACGTCCCGTGAGGCGCGATCGGGCGGCGTGATCGACTCGGACATACCGGGGSCGCTTCGGGCGCGTGCCTGTATACAGGACTTTCTCGGCTACCTTTGTGCGCCCTCGCCGAGTGGCAAAGTAGGTAGTATGATATCACGACTCCTTAGCTACACACATCGAGATGTAGCGTCCAATCCCTCCAAAGGGTCCAGTACCGGTGAAAATGCTTAGGTCGCCGGAAAAGGGGGAAGGTTGAGCACAACGGAATACACGGACAACGATGCCAAAACGAGCGTTCGTTCGCATTGCGTAGCACGACGATATAGTAGAGAGATAGAGAGAGATGGATATTCTCGAGACGCGACACCTCCACTACAACTCGGCGGGTCCTCCTCCTGCTCCTCTTGCTGCGGTCGCGCCCGCGCGCCTCTACACGAAAGAAGCGTTGGGGGGNAAAAACTCGACCACGTAATACATCATACAACCTCCCGAGTTATCCAGTGTATGCTAGCCTACGGCGGCGGGCATCGCGCCAGGGATGCGAAGGGAAGGGCGCGACGCCATATTACGACGCGGGGGACGGGGCATTTGGGCTTCCGGTCCTTCGCGGGGACTATCGTGTGGCAAGGTCTCTGGGCGTACAGGTGCTTTTCCGAGCGAAAACAAAAAGGAGGGAGAGGGGACTAGATCGCCGACCGGGGGCGGCCGTGGAGTACGTGTAAGACGAAAGAATGTCTGGGAGAGCGAGTGGGATGGGCGCGCAGTGGGGCGATATAGAATGACAAGGACGATAAGAAGGATCCCTGCGGACTTTGTTCAGCGTCGGCGGCGAGGACAGGAATAGAGAGGCGTACTCACGTTCGGTTAGACATACATACAACGTGCCATCCCCGCCGATATACGAATTACAATAAGATTAGGGGGTAGAAGTCGAAAGCAAGAGTCGATTAAAGCGAGCGCGCCGAAGCGCTATTAGATGGATGCTATCCGGAGTTGANGCACGGATGACGATGGGTCGGCGGCGAGGTACCGAGGTTGGGTGTGAAGAAATGGGGGTGAATGCGTTCATTTGCTAGAGTTCCGCCGCAGCGTAGAGGGTCCGGCTTCCGCAACGCGGTGGCTGATGACAGGATCGGAAGTGGCATGTCCCAGGCGTCGCGTCGTCCGCTGTCGCCCGCGGGGAGGGTCCCGAGCGCGCGCCTTCGCTTTCGCCTTGAGGATGCTGATGCTATCCTCGTCCTCGTCGTCCGCCATGGACATGCCGTCCTCGTCGGGATCAGCCAAGGTTGAGTCGTCTTCATCGCTCATGTAGTCATCGGAGTCGCTGTCGTACTCCGAGTCGTAATCTCGATCGCTCTCGCTCCCACTGTAGTCGCAGTATGTGTGGGCGCGCCGCCAGTAGCGGCCGAGGAAAAGCTTGATCTCGGGACCCATCTGCAGGTACTCGACGTTCCGCGCCAAACCCTCCCAGCTCAACTCTCTCGCGTCGAGGGCGTCCTCCATGAAGGATGTCGATCCGAAGTAGATGTAGTGGATGAGGTGGTGGAACGAAGCCGGGTCGGGGATGGGGAGATGGACGACAGGGTGTGTGCAGGTAGACGAGGGAAGTATACAAGGCAGACGTAACGATGCCATGGATGATTGCCGCGAGAGAGAGGGTGAGGCGGACGAGGCGGGGGTGCCAGATCTTGGTCCCGAGGCGTCCGTCGCGATGTCGAACGCCGAAGCCCCAGTAAGAAGAGCCCGGAAGAGCGAGGAGTGTGCACATAGATAGTCCATGTGCAGCTGTGGCAAAATCAGTACAGGTCCGAATGCACTGAGAGACGTGCTAGCCCACCTTCATGATCATCCGGTGCGGGCGCACGGTCTTCCGGGCAGGAGTAGACGCCGACGCAGTGCCCTCCTCGAGTCCAAACGACTCGGTGCTCATCGTAGAGCTGATGCCCATCTTGCGGAACGCGTCGCAGTCAACAGTTGGGCCTGCTGTCTTTGGGGTCATATCGGCATCCAAAGGGACAACTGTAGGACGGAAGCAATGAGTATAAATGGGCGTCATTCGGAGGCGGAACACCCACCGATTGTGCAGTCGGACGTCTCGGGCCTGCTCCAGTAGTGAGGTGCCAGGCGTCGAAGCTGGTCGATGATGTACTCGAGCGGGACGCCAGCGAGAGCGGGAGGCGGGAAGGGTGCGAGGGACAAAGGGGAGGGGGTGCATTGCACGGCGGGGCGCCAAATGAGGATAGGAGGGAGGGAAGGCACCAGAGGTCCGGGCAAGCGGGGGAGGAGTGGTCGAAGCGGAAAGGCTTATAGGTGCGGGGGTGGACGCGTTATTGTCTGCCAGAGACATGTTTTCGGGCAAGGTATGTTGTGTGAGGAGTGCGGCAGGAGGGGCTCCACCGGATTTAGCAGCCTCGAGCCGGGGGCGAGGCGGACTAAGGAGGATCTCCTAAGATCACTTGTCAATTGTTTTCGACTCGGGACTTTGCCCAAGGATCAAGAATGAAAACGGAAGGTAAGCCTTTCGGCGCGCGCGGAGGTGAAGAAACAAAGGCGGACTCGGAAGAGCAAGAACGAAGAATGCCCCGAGTCCGAGGCGAGGCGCGAGACGGAGTGTATGGTAGTGGATTAAGAGAGGTGTATGGGTTGACTGGTGATTTATAGCGCGAGAGGGGAACTGGGGCGGTGATGCGCTCCCTCGCAACAAATCCTCCCAACGACGAGAAGGCGACGGACGGGAGAGGATGGGCGAGGCTGAGGCGCGTAGGACTGCCAATGCTTTCTGGAACGGCCGTGTGCACTCAGACAAGTCGTTTTGGCGCTCCGCCGTAATCCCAATCTCCGTCAACGGTCGCCATCGCTAGCGTCGCAATGCTTCCGATCCTCTTATTGTTCTCGCCTTCCTGTTTGAGAGCCTCGTGCCCGACGCGTGCCCATCCGCTCACAACGTCCTGATCCCCCTCCTCCCCCGCGCTCTCTCCATCATGATCATCCCCTGACGCTGCACACCGTCCAACAATCCAGAAGCACCACGCATCCCCCGGCATCCCCTCGTCCCAGTCTCAGCCCACAAGCGAGCTCAAGCCGTCGGGCGCGATATAGCCAATCTCGTCATGCGGCTCCGCAGCCGCGCCCCTCTCCCCTCTCCTTTCTCAATCGGGCATGAGTCGCGTGCAGGAAATCGCGATGCCAGATCGACTCTCCACGATCGGACGCCTCCTGATCTTGACTCAGGTGGTCGATAGCCTCGTGCGTTTCATTTTTTCTCTGTCCATTTCGGCTCAACCTTCAGGCCACTTTGTCCTCCTCCCGCCCAGTGCCTCGTGCTACCGCCCGGGCAAGACAAGGATACATATAAACCCTAGAGCTTATGACCCATCGGGTCACTTCCGTGCCACCACCATTAGGTACTACGCTTAGCAGTAGTCCCAACAGATTTCCCGTGGGTCGTAGACCGCACAAGGGCTATCAAGCAGCCGTTCGCAGTGAGGAAGCTTCCGCACAGAGCCGCATACGACATTGTCTGCAGTTCCGAGATCAAGACCTGGGAATCCACTTACTGATGTGTCTTTGTCTTTGTCGTCGTCTATACCCAGATATCGTCTAAATGTAGTCGAAGACTTCTCGGTATGATCCGACTGCCGTACAATGTAAAGGCGTGACCTCACCAAACACAAGGGGAAACGCCAGAAAGGCAGGCGTCTGTGATACAAGTGAGAACGACAAGAAGCGACGACGCCCGTGGAAGGATGTGCGGGGAGATCTAGAGTGCCAGAAGGGTAGTCAATGTCCACGGTTTCCGGACATTGCGCCAATCACCGTGGTGACCCGTCGGGCTCGATCTGAAGTTCCAGAGGATGGAACTCCCCTTGTAGGTGCTTTATTGGGAGGTAGGGCCAGGTTGACTCCATGGCACAGCAAGAGAGTACGAGTCATGAGAAAGCGCTGCAGATACGAACACCTGCACCGACCTTGTACTCGTACATCGGATTCGCAGCAGCAGTCATTCGTTTGACAGGCGTTTGCAATGCCATGAACGAGTGACGACAAACCACACCGCCAAGGCTCTCCTGATCATCATTCTTCTGCCGTAGGCAAGATACGCCTGAAAAATCTGATCTGCTTCTTTCATCATGAAGAGCCTGGCCAGGGCAGGGCAGGCGACGCAAACCGAGCAAGAGAGCGCATAGTAAGCGGGCATTCTCCAGACTCCGGCTGCCTCTTCTGCACATGGCGCGCTCGGCGCGCAGCCCGGCCGCACGAAAACAATAAGGACCAACCTTCGCGGACGGGCCCTTCCGTCCCGCAGCTCGGAGGCAAAATTCCCCGCATTGGCATCGGCTGTGGCTGCTCTGTTCAGCCACACAAGACAAACGCGAGCGGCGACCGAAGGCGGCGTGTGTGGTTGGTCGTCTGACGGTGGCTCCGGGTGCGCAGCGGGGGCGTACGGCATCTTGTCGTGCTGTGCGTACATATAAGGAACCTAAACTGCTACAGGGTGTGTAGAATTTAGACATTGGGGTTCGTTGACCGCGCTACACACCGCAGGATGACTCCAACATCGCACACCATCATGAGGAACCCGAGTAACAGAGCGTCTGATACGGCGGTGGCTTCAGTGCTTCGGGAGAGGCTGCCTTGTTTGTCGGATTGGCACGCACAGGTGAGCAGGTAGTATAACGTACACGCACGTCAATACAACGCATGCGGACGTGAAGCATCATTGAGTACAACGCGGGACAACGCCGTCGAGATAGGCGGTGCGTGAAGGGAGTTCCAGACCAGATCGCCGAGGAGAGAGAACACGAACGCCCGAACGGCACCCCTCCATCTCGCGATTTTGCATTTGGCCGAGGGAGTGGAGTCATCAGATAGAGTCACATACCATGAAGAGCGACAGCCCAAAGCGAGACCAGCGAGGAAAGTACGCCCAAGACCGCTTCTGCGCAGGACAACATTAGTCCGCTACGCGTAAAATCCATTCAATCCGTATAGCGGCGGCATTACTGCGTATTCCGATCGACGCGTTCAGAAAGGCATGTAGACAGTTCGGGGGATGCGAGTCATCACATAGTTTGAGCCTCCAAAGCCAGAGGAGAGCTCATAGGATTGTGGTCGAGAGCAAGTGGCGTAGACGCTCAAAGCGCTCATTCGTCGCATTCACGATCGCGTCTCGGGAAAGGAACCGCCCATCCGACTTCGAGTCCGCGAGCCCTGGTACACTTCTCTTCCTCCGTTAACCTGCTCATGTGAGAGGGTCGCGCCGCTGTTCGTGAACCATGTCTACTGCACTCTCAAGCAGCTCGATCTACGACGTCAATCCCTACGAGGGGCACCCCAACTTGTCCGAGCTGGAGGCGGAAGTGCTGTGGCAATACGCGAAGCTCTCGCAGAACATCAAAGAGGTCCGTGCCCTGTCCTACCAATAGATGCTGTCGCGCCCGAGTAGAACTGATCATAAGTGCAGCTCATTGCAGAGACGCGTCGTGTGAGCGAGGCTCCTGATGAGAAGCTCCTGAAGCAGCTGAGAGCACTTGAAGTCAAGATGGGTCTCGTCTTAACCTTGGTGCGTGCATACATCGTTACTATGATCACAAATCACCCGTTCATCCTCCTGCTGCATAACAGTTCAAGGCATCCGTCTGGGCTGTCATCAACGAGCAACCCTTGGCAGATACATCCTCCGTATACGCAGATACCACCGCAGATCATACCATCACGCGCTAACACTTCCCTTCTTATGTTGTCTCCTTTACCGCCAGATGTATTTCCGCTCCGACATTCGTGCTTGTTCCTATCCTACATCATTGTATCGATATATCTACCGCAACTGCATCTTGCCAAGCTTCCCTGCCAGCCCGGTCGCGCCGATTGGCGTGACGGCGCTCACGTCCCAAACGACAAGCTTCCCATCGACACCAGACGTGCTGACACGCGTAATGTTGCCCGGCACGCCGTCGTACGGCCGCACACTGGTGATCGTGTTCTGGTGCACCGTGAACAACTCCGACTCCGTCGAGGAAGAAGCGGTGGGGGAGCCCGGAACGTTAGAGATACCACGCTCCGCAGCGTTGCGGAAAGTGTTGAACGCAGCGCTGTTGAGCCGTCCGACGGGAGACGCGCCTGCGAAACCGGAGCGGGCGCCACCAGACGACTTGTTCGACTGGGGATCGTCGAGGCTGCCGACCAGCTCCCAACCACCCTGGTTGCCCGAGAAGACAAGCGGCTGGCAGTCATGGCCAGCGGCGATAACGGACTCCTCAGTAGTCCAGGTGAGGGTGACCAACGGGAGGATGGACATCTTGATCGTATATACGGCGGGGCCGCCCGGGTATACGATGGTGACGGAGCTGTCATGACCTGTCGACATAACCATGTTAACACCACATAGTGGCAGGGGGTAAGCTGGATGAGGAACGTACTGGCAAAGGCTAGGACGTCGCCGGAAGGTGAGAAGGCAACGCCATGGACCCAGCCGCCGGACGGGCTGGCGTATTCGCCGCAGATGGTGTTGAAGGGAAGCTTCTCACCCCACACGGAGGGAGCAGGCCTAAACACGGAACAGTTAGATATGCCCCCGCCACAAGTATGCCGCGACCTACTTCTTGTCGACGTCCTTGATGTATGCAGAGAAGACGCGGGCCTTCATATCCGCGCTACCGGCAGCGAGCAGGACGTTGTTGGGGTGCCAATCGACCGACAAGACGGTAGACCTGATGGGCTTCTTGAGAAGGCGAGAAACCCACCAATCGCCCTCGGGATCGAACGAACAGATGGCAATGGCACTTAATATCAGAGTCAGCATACACACGACGCAACGTAAGTCGGTCCCACATACCGAGCACCGCTCGCCACAGCGAATTTGTCCTCGTTGGGGCTCCAGCGAACGTAGGTAGCAGCACGATTGATCCTGAGCAGGACTAGGGTAGGCTTCCACACCATATGCCCCGTCTGGGGGTCGGGGCTTTGCTGCCAGACGTAGGCGTTCCTATCTTGTGCAGACGTCACGATACGGTTAGACCGAGGGGCCCAGTCAATGGAAGTCACTGGTTTGTCGTGCTGTTTCCCGCAGAGGGCTGATCAGTATCGGCCCCCTTACAATGAATACCAGTAATGCGATCATACCTCCGTCAAGGTATCGATAACCCTCCAGTCGTTTCCCTCCCGCGCATAGATCAGAACCTCGTTTGAGTTCAAGCTGACCGCAACCTCTGTGATGAATTAGGACGGCCTGTCGAACAGGAGTCGTTTACTTGGACGCACGGGTACGATCGGCATTGAAAGCATGGCAAGTGACCGGGGTCTGCTGGCTCAATGAGAATACTTCAGGAGGCGCCATGTTGGTGTCGTATTATTACGTAGGGGAGTTGTGCAGAGGACTCTGGGCAGTCTACTCTGCGGAGGGAGATTGGGAGATGAAAGAGATTGTATGTGATCAAGGATACGACCAGAGCGGAGTACTGCGCGTTCACGACGTCGCGTACGTTGGGCGCCTGTCGAGCCGACGCCACCTTCGCATTCAGACGCTCATTAGTTGGTTCACCTCCTCAATGACACTGTATGAGCGCAGCACTACCACAGGCATGCGACGCAAGTATATACTGCGCCAGCTGCGTATCTGACAGTCTGATCAAGGATGCCAGACTGTGGAAATGCATAGGTACGTAAATCGTCCAACGTTTGCTTGGTCCACCATGATCACCGGACGTGCAGCCTATCACTTTGTGTTATACGCACAGGCTCACTTCAAAGTTCAGGCTGAAATCGGCGCGTTGTCGTTCGATATAATACTCTTCGAAGTACAGGCGGGACAGACTGCGCTGATGGACAGAGTCAATCCTGAGGCCCTGGACATGCGCAATCACTATCGGTCTACCAGCATGTCCACGTCTGCTAGGCTCAAGCGACAGTTGTATATCATCTCGGCGACCTTGAGGATGAGGCGACATCCCTCAGCTTTGCCGTTCACATGGAAAACCCTCGCTGTATCCGTTTTGCTAATATCGAGGCAGCTATTGAGGCGACTGCGCCTTACGACGATGGTTTCATGAATTTCTGCGTTGGTGCTCTCCATGATCACTTGCGGAAGTCCTTGGAGGAAGAGCAATTCAAGAACACGGAGGGATACTTCTTTGGCGTATACCGCAGCGACGACCTGGAGTGAGTGCTTTGCATCGCTTCCCTACCTTGGCGCTAATGTCTGACTTCTTACAGGCTCATTCTAGCCCTGCACGCTGCCTACGACCCCACTTGGAGACTGCTATGCCCGCACAGTCGACAGGATTTTCTAACCTCTGCCTTTCTCGAGCTCGCCGCCGGTCTACTCGTTGATAACCTTCTCGAATACGTGAAACCGCAAGCTGTGTCTCCAATTTTCGGACACAAAGCTGCGGTCGATGCGTTTGCGATGGCTCTGATGGCACGAGTGACCACTCAAGGGATCGACCTCAACATGGAACGCTTAGTCACGACTATCTCCAGCTACGCCACTCGGGATAGCATTCCTCCTTCGTTGAATACGCTTTCGACCCACGCCATAGCCCTGGCAACCGCTGACGACTTCGAGGAGCTGGTCCCCTTGTATCTGGATTTTTCGACATTCGTTCCCGGCACTCGGACTCGGGAAGAAGACGAGGCGCGCCTTCGCACTGTCATCGCGTCGCAGCTGACGTGGGTATGCCGCGTCGATGGTTCCATCGTCGCCTTCGTCCACCTTGGGAGACCCAGCCCTAAGACTATCGCCGTCCGAAATGTCTACGTCCTCCCCGCGTATCGCCGCAAGGGTATCGCCGAAGCTATCGTCGGTGCCACTACACGCTACGTCCTCGGCGTCCAGCTCGTTGGGTATGAAGACGCCTTTGTAGGGCCCCCTGCCGTCGGAGTGAAGGACTTCGTCTATATCAATGCCGTGGACATCGCTGCATCGAGGGTGTATCGGCGGGCGGGATTCCTCTTTCCCGAACAAATGGCGGACGGCGAGGAAAGGGGCGGTATTGACCCAACGTCGGGGAAGAAGGGCTGGATTTACTCTGCCCTCTGGAGTATTACCAAGCCATCGACAGAGCAGACGGCGTGAATTTGTGAATGGCCGAAGTCCTGTGAGTACGGTTCACTGTAATCTAGTTCTGGAAATCACTAAGGCGCGTCCAGGGACGTACTACGTATATTCCGTCCGCGGATATACTCTCCATGATCGCTGCCCGTCTCTGGACTACATACAGCGCATCCTAGAACGCTGTTCCACGCGCATGCATACTACTGTCTCAAGTAGCGCTATTGGCCTATAGTTGTACTGGTGCTATGGTGTCAACCCTCTGAGCCGAGGGCATGGCAAGTGACGGGAGCCAGCGGGCGCGTATAGGAGGCGCTATGACAATACTGTCTTTGAATGCATTAAATTCTTGTAGAGAAGTCTGGGCATTTCACTCTGTGACACGGAGATATCAAGGGTATGTACGGGAGTCGGACGGTCTCATGAAGCGGCTCAGCCAAGTTCGCGTATATTGGGCGCTTGTTGTGTCAACGACCGATGCATACGGGCGCCTATCCTGCACCATACCCATACCTTAATCTTGCGGCCTCCGAGTCCGCTCCGCATATGCGCAGCTAACACCTGTGGCTGCTTGCAGACATGCGCCGCGATAGTCTACTGCGCGGCCTGCGGATACGACAATTCATCAGAGAAGCATAGGCCTTGGTAAGTGAGTGAGTGCGCACATCGCTCGAGATTTGTTCGGACTACCATAATCGCCGGACATGCACTGGTAATCACTCTGTTAGACCATGGCCTCACCACTCATTATTCTAGACAGGTACCTGCACACCGTTCATCTGAACCCTGTCGGCCGGAGAACTGGGTGGGACTGACTGCGCTGATGAGCGAGTCATGTCCATGGCCTCTTGTAGGCACCTCTGACTCGGATTCGATCTAGAGCTATAAGTCATTCAGACGGCCTGTGAAAGAGAGACAGAAACCCCCATACTCTCAGTAAAGGCGATGGATAACATCCGATGTGTTCGTTTCCCCAGTCTTGAGGCCGCCGTCGAAGCTATCGCGCCGTACGACGATGGCTTCATGAACTTTTGCGTTGGCTCTCTTCACGAGCATCTGCACAAGTCCCTGGAGGACGACAAATTCAAGAAAGGACACTTCTTCGGCTTATACCGTGGTGAGGACCTGGAGTAAGTGGAATGCCTTGTCGGTTGTTGTGACTATGATTCTGATGTATGCATTTCCACAGGCTCACTATGACTGTACATGCTGCCCACGACACCACCTGGAAACTGCTGTGCCCACAAGATCGACAGAGCTCTCTTACTCCCGCGTTTCTCGACGTCGCCACCAATCTGCTCGTGGATGCCGTTCTTCAGTCCGTTGAACCCCAAACCGCATTCCAAGTGTTTGGGTACAAAGCTGCGGTGGACACGTTTGCGGCGGCTTGGACAAGTCGAGCAGTCACCAAGGGAATCAACCTGAGCATAAAACCATTATATTCGACTGTATCGAGCTACGCTACCCGGAATACCATACCTCCTCTTCCTAGTACGCTTCCGACGGCCGCCCTGGCCCTGGCGACCATGGCCGACTTCGAGGAGCTGATTCCCTTGTATCTGGATTTCTCGACGTACGCCCCCGGCACTCGGACTCGGGAAGAAGATGAGGCGCGCTTACGCGGACTCATTCCGTCTCGACTGACGTGGGTATACCGCGTCGACGGAGCTATCGTCGGCTTTATCAGCCTCGGAAGACCCAGCCCGAAGACCATTGCCATTCGACATGTCTATGTCCTTCCTGCCCATCGCCGCAAAGGCATCGCCGAGGCTATGGTCGGTGCCATCACGCGCTACTTCCTCGGTGTCCAGCCCGCCGGGGACGAAGGCGTCTTCGCAAAACCTCCGGTCGCAGGAGTGAAGGACTTCGTCTGCATCAATGCGGTAGACATCGCCGCATCGAGGGTGTATCGACGAGCGGGGTTCCTCTTCCCAGAACAAACGGCGGACGGTGTAGAGAAGGGTGGAGTCGATCCGAAATCGGGGCAGAAGGGTTGGTTTTATTCTGTCCTTCGGGGAATTGCCAAGACGGTTCCGGAGGAAACGGCGTAGCTTTGCGCTTTGGGGCCGAAAGCTTGTGAGTAATGAGTACTGCTTGCAGTGTGAGTGAGACAAGTTTACTGATCCAGGTCCAGGGACGTAGCACTTCTCCGTTTGTCTGCGGCTGAATTCATGATTGCTGTATTTTCCGAGGTACCTAGACTCCTGTCTATGAACGCCGCCAACCACATACGACGTTTCTTAGAAGATCGCTGCACATGTATGCACACTGCTACTTACATCCACCCTAAAACCTACGTGAGCATGATGCACGTTCTGTACAGCCCGACCGAATCGCCTTTCAGAGGACGTCCTCGGGGAAGAGTCTGCATTTATCGACACGATGACGGTGCAAGCTGAGGCTACTCGGCCGAGTTGGCGTTGGCGTAGGCGATCAATTAAGCTCGAGGGATTCAGGTTGATCCATGCTATAGCTACTAGTAGTCAAACGGGAAGAGAGTAACCAAGGGTGGTTTCAGGGCGATAACGAGAGTAAACGCCGGATTAGATGGCTGTAGACAGGGCGACTTATGTGCCATCAATTGTGTGATTGGTCAGGTAAGCGACGGCGCGCGTAGTGACAAACCCAAGCTGGGGAAGTCCCGTTCCTGTTCGTTGTTTTCCATCCCCCTCCTCCCACTACACATCCCGCCCGTCGTCGTCGAGGCCCCGTGCTTTCGTCGCCGCCAACGACTCCCCCACCATGGCGCCGCAGCCGTCCACCGCGGCCTCCACCTCGGTGCAAGTCGGTAAGTGACGGACGAGCGTCCACGCTGCCCGCTGCAGGCGATTCATATTCCATTGCAGCCCTCCGCATCCGCCCAACGACCTCCCAAGACCTTACTTCCATTCCGTCTCGCTTTCAGCGTAATGTCATCTCTGCCGTCTCGAATACCACCGTCAGCGTGGATGCCACTCCTTCCCCCGGCCCTGGTGCACCTGCCGCACCCGCCTCCTCCGCCAACAGCTCCAAAAAGCAGATGTTCACCTTCGACCAGGTCCACCCTCCGTCTACCACGCAATATGAGATGTTCGTCTCTACCGCTCAGCCCCTCATCTCACGCTTCGTTGAGGGTTTCAACTGCACTATCCTGGCATACGGTCAGACCAGTAGCGGAAAGACGTTCACGATGACAGGTATCGACTTGGAGGCAGATCCCTCGGACCCCAACAACGGYATGGGTATYATCCCTAGGGCRGTTTCAACTATCTTCGCACGCTGCAAGGAGCTCAARGAGGAACGTGGCGCGTCATGGAACTACAGCATCAAGGGCTCGTATATTGAAATCTATAATGAAGACCTAATCGACCTGCTAGCGGACACTACYGGAAAGCGRGATGTTCAGATCCGTGAGGACAAGCAGGGACAYATCATTTGGGAAGGCCTTCGCGAGGTCAACGTTAGATCTGCCAACGAGGTCATGAAGTGAGTCGTCGTTACTATGGTCTGCTACCTATCCGCAGTGCGCGGACGGGCGGCACTATTGGCCCCGAGTGCTTGAACACAGCACATNCTGCGTTAGCKTTYATGCAAYGATACTGACTGTACTCTGCCCTTCAGCTTGATCCGGCAGGGTGCTTCCATCCGACGCACGAATGAGACAGACATGAATGCCCAGTCGTCTCGTTCGCATGCAATCTTCTCCTTGACACTCACTCAGAAGAAGTTCACYGGCAACGGAGCACCTCCTCGCTCGTCATCACCACTTCCTCCAGGWGGACGGTCMCCATCRCGTATCGCACGTCCAGGCTCCGTRATTGGCCCTGCCGGYGGTAGCAGAGTATCTTCTCCGACGTTCGGTCGTCCAGCAACTCCCAGTTTCCAATCAGCCATTGCTCGTGGCGGACGACCTGCCAGTTCGCTTGGTTTCCTGTCCCCCGATATGGCTAGAAACAATRCTGCRAAGGATGCGGGCGATGCTTCCGGGGGCGAGTGGGTAACGGTCGTCTCGAAGTTCCATTTCGTAGACTTGGCTGGMTCTGAACGGGTAAGYTCGAAGGTTCTCTTGGACACGGCATCCTTCTGAACCAGATTCGGTAGTTGAAACGCACGGCTGCCGCTGGCGAGCGTATCAAAGAGGGTATCTCCATCAACAGTGGTCTTCTCGCGCTCGGAAACGTCATCTCCGCCCTCGGCGATCCTGCACGAGCAAAGTCACATACGGCATCATATATTCCTTACCGCGAYTCGAAACTCACCCGTCTCCTCCAAGACTCTTTGGGAGGCAACGCCCACACTCTCATGATTGCTTGCGTCAGTCCTGCCGAGTGGAACGCGAACGAGACAGTGAATACGCTCAAGTATGCSAATCGTGCRAGGAACATCAAGAAYCGTGCCGTTGTCAACGAGAAGGAGGAGGGCTGGGACGACGTCGAATGGCTCCAGGGCATGGTAACGCGTTTGCGCAAGGAGCTCAAGGCTATAAAGGAGGGTGGTGGCGGTTCATCATTGTCAATCACAGCCAGCTCCTCCGAACTCGAAGTCGCGCCGAAGAGGGTCCTCGCCCAGATGTCCGAATTGCAGAACAACTACGAGGATCTTCGGGAGAAGTACGTGGAGCGTACCGAGGAGCTCACTCGGCTCCGCAACGAGCTCGCCGAGAAGCAGAGGAGTTCAGGTGGTCGCCTGGGCGGTACTGCGAAGTATGAAGAGATCGTTGGCCCCGTCATCGAGGAGTACGAGAAGACGATCAGCGCAATGGAGGCYGAGCTCAAACTCAACCGCGCCGCTCTGAGACACACCAACGATCTCTACGAYGAGAAGGAGAATGAGTTCAACGCTCTCATGGAACGGCATTCGACCACGGAGATGTACGTYGAGGAACTGAAGACCCGTGTCGCTAAGCTGGTTGAGCGCGAGCGAGCCACCGAGGTATGCACGCATATATCTACYTGAGAGAGCTAAATATSGAGTRCGGAMTCTGCAGGCCTACGTGCACGACCTCGAAGAGAGAGTACGACAGTATGACGAGTCACAGCTCTCATCAAGCGGCTCTATCACTGATCTGAAGCGTGAACTCGCGAGGGTCAGGGACGTCGAGTCGGCGTCCTCATTGTACATCGCAGAACTGGAGTCGCGTCTTGCGAAGGCTGATGAGTCCGTTCTCGCTCTCCGTGCCAAGGTCGAGGAGCTCGAACATGAGTGCGAGCGCCGGCGTGAGCAGGTCGAGGCGCTGCAATCTCGTCTGGACAGCCTCAAGCAGGATGGAGATAACTGGCGGACGGACCTGGAGGAGCGTGAGGCGCGCGTGCGGGAGCTAGAGCAGAAGATGCAGGAGTGGGAAGCGAAGAGATTGGCAGCTAGCGAGGAACGAGAACGTCTTGGGGAGCTGGTCAATGAAGTGGCCAAGGCGAAGCAAGAGCTTGAGGGCTCYTCACCKACCAAGTCCAGTGCGCCCACCACCAACGGTGCCAACTCGGAGGTCTCCTCTATCATCGARGTCGACAGAACTGCGGAAAGCCAACTCGTCGCCCTTCAGCAGACGCACACCGCAACTTTGGCAGACTTGTCCGCTGTAACGGCGAAGTACCGCGATGCTCTGCGCGAGATCGCCGATCTCGCTGCCCAGTTGCAAGAGGCGAAGGTGAACGCTCCCGTGCCTCCCGCCGAATCCCCTGAACGCCTGGGCGAGCTCTCCCCGAAGCGAAGAATGAGGGCCGCGGCAAGGGAGGGGCAAGAGCCTTCACAAAACGGCGCTGGCAGGCGTCTCCTCTACCGCAATGGCGCCTCGTCCGAGTCGCTCCATTCCAGGTTGGTGGTCAGTTCATGTATGAACGTACTTTCTAATGACACGGCAGTCAGGTCGCTCTCGCAATCTGTATCGCTCTCGCAGGAGCTATCCTCGGCCAGATCGCGCAAAGCCTCTACGTCCAGCCACGGCACTAGCAGTTCGATCTCGCAATCCCCCGGACATTCGCGCCCAAACCTCTCGATATCCTTGCCATCTGTAGCCGTCTCCCCCACGGAGCGGTCTGTGGCCAGTCTCGAGGAGGAGATCATGCGTCTCCAGGATGTCCTGAAGGAACGCGAAGCGGAGATTTCAGCCCTAGAGATGTCGTTGCGCGAGAAGAACGAGATGAACGGTGCTCCTTCGAGCCTTGCCGCGGAGTTGCAGCGCTCTCCGTCAGAGTCGAACGGTGATGCCTACGTGCACCTTTCCCCGAAGACGATCAACCACTTTAGCGAGATCCGGAAGAGCCTTGACCTACACCATGCCAATCAGTACACTGTGTCCGATGTAGACGAGTCGCTGGTCAGACTCAACGAGCTCATGCGGTACGTATGTCTCAAACTGTACATGACATGTTGGGCGCTAAGCAAAATGCCTATAGCTCCATGGCGCAAAAGGAGTCTCATCACAAGGAGGTCGTAGACGACCTTACCAGCCAGCTTAGCCAGGTTCGCAAGCAACACGAGGAGCTCCAAGTTCTCTCCCGCGATCAGGTCCGCTGTGTGGCCGTTCCCTATAAATATGGCGCTGTTGCTGACACTGTTTCAGGCACTCAACATGAGCATGGAACTTGAAGCGCTCCGGAAGAAGCATGAGGAAGATTTAGAGAACCACGCTCACGACCTTCGCATGCTCGAGGAATTCCAGGCGCGCGAGGAGACGCTGTCCAAGTCGCTCGAGGAGGCCAAACAGCGGGAATCCGAGCTTCAGTCGTCCTTGGAYAGCTTGAAGACCCGCGAAGCTGAACTTCTGGCATCGTTGCAGCAGGCACAAGAGACTCATGAATCCGAGATTCAACAACTGAAGGCGGCGCACGAGGAGGCCATCCGTGTGAAAGAGGCCGAACTGGATGCCCAGCTGGCAGAACTCAAGAAGGCGCACGAGGCTTCGACAGCGGAGCTCCAGGCTCAGGTAGCTCAGTCTTCTGCGGCCCTCGAAGCTGCTCAACGCGACCACGAGGAGGCATTCGGAAAGCTCAAGACCGAGCACGAAGAGGAACTTCGGAAGCGCCTTGACGAGGCGAACGAGGCACTCGAACGCGCCCGTGCAGACCACGAAGCCGCGGTGRGCAAGGCGTCTTCMGACCATCARATGGCGCTCGAGTCTTTGAAAGCCGAACATGCTGCTACTCTTGCCAACCTCGAGTCGTCTCACCAAGAGGAGCTCCAGCGCCGTGTCAAGGAGGCGACTGATGCGCTCGAGAAGGCTCAAGCGGAGCACGCGGAGGCATTGGCGAAGGCCATCGCTGAGCACCAAGATGCGATGAAGTCGCTCGAAGAACAGCATGCCGCGACGCTTTCTCGCACCGAGGAACAGTACTACAACGGTCTCACCAAGCTTCGCAGCGACCATGTTCAGGCGCTCGAGAAGCAGGCCGCCGAGGCTGCTACGGCCATGGAGCGTTTGAAGGACGAGCATGCTCGGGAACTYCGTATGGCTGAGATCGCCCGTGAGGGCTCGCTYTCGGARTCTCAGTCTGCTCGYGATGTTGCYTTGAAGGACCTYCAGGACGAGCACGCRGCTGCWGTCAAGGCCAAGGAGCARCAGTTTGCGGATGACTTGCAGAGGCTCAARGACGAACACGCTCAAGCACTCTCTGCGAAGCTCGACCAGCACCGCGAGTCTCTTCAGCGTCTCAAGGCAGACCACGCTGCGACGCTCACGAAGAAAGAAATCGAGTTCGGTGACCAGCTGGAACGCATGCAGGCCGAACACTCTCGAGCACTCTCCGAGAAGGACAAGGAGCATCAAGCGGCACTGGAGAAGCTCGTCGCCGACCATTCTACGGCCGTTACGAAGCTTCAGCAGGAGTCGGCCCAGGAAGTCGCTCGTTTGACCGCCGCTCTTGAAGAGAGCAAGGCGGAGCGTGCAGCTTCCGAAGCCAGTCTACGGAAAGAGAAGGACGATGCGCTCGAAAGTCTCAAGCAGGAGCACGCTGCGGCACTCGCGGACGTGCACCGCGCCCATGCGGAGGAGGTCCAGCAGCTGGTCGACTCACACAAGTCTGCCTTATCGTCGTCAGAAAGTGGCCTGGAGGAGCAGCGGTCCGCCCTCGTCAAGGAACACACCGAGGAGATCGCTCGTCTCAAGGCTGAGCATCAGAGCGCGCTCGCTGAGGCYCAGGCTGCGCTCGTCGCGGCTGARGAGCAACATCGCTCTGARCTGGAGGCGTCTAGGTCACAGACTGARCARCTTCTTGYCACCGAGAAGGARCAGCTCAAGGCGACGCTTGCCGAGGTCGAGAAGACGCAYTCCGAGGAGCGTGAGACTTTGCTGAAGAACCACAACTTGCTCTTGGAGGACCTGCGCCGGAAGCACGCGGAAGAGCTCGAAAACCTGTCCAAGGAGCACAATCTTCTCCTGGACGAGCTCGACTCACACAAGGCGGCGTCCGACGAGTGGGCACACGCTCGCGAGGAGATGCGCCAGGCGCATGAATCTGCGATGCAAGAGAAGTCGCAAGTCATTGACGGTCTACAGGAGGAGCTCTCTGGTGCCAACAAAGAGCGCGCCGCGCTCGCGAACGAGGTCGAGAAACTGCGCGCGGAACTGCAACGRACCCGCGAAGAGACGTCGGTGCTAGTCAAGGAGGCATCGAAGCGTCAGTCACTCGTCGACGAACTCGAGCGGCACCGGTCCGTCATCGCCGAGATGCAGGAGAACCTCCAGCGGACGAAGGACGAGATGGACAGCCTGATGGCGGAGAAGCAGCGACAAGACGCGCTCCTGCGCGACCTCCAAAGCCAGCTCGGCAGCCCGACGCCCGGTGCCAGCGCGCGCCCACCTGTCGACCGCGGTGTCTCATATACGCGCGCGACCGGCATGTCGCCCGGCAAGTTGCCCCCTCCAACACCCCCGCCGACGGTGCCTATCCCGCCGGCCCCGCGCGGCATYCACGAGCAGTCGGCATCCACGTCKTCGACGGCTATCTCGTCGCGGAGCGTCAGTGTTGATTCGGAATCGCCGTCGACGCCCGCCACGTCCATCGCGCACTCGCTAGCGGGCGGGCTGCCGTCGCCACTGTCGCTTGGGCCAGGACCGGATCCCAAGACGGCTGCGCAGTTGCAACAGCAGGCGAAGCAGTTGGAGGAGCAGGAGGCGATGATCAAGACGCTCAACAAGCAGCTGACCCACTGTGAGAGCGACCTGCAGGCTCACATGGACATGGTCGCGACGCTGGAGGCCTCGCTTGGGGACTCGGAGNAAAATCGTAAGTGGCCGCTGCTGCGCTTTGTTGTACGTTAATCTCGGGNTTCGCTGACGCGCGCTCGCTTTTCCCCCTCGCTTCTCGGTTGCTCCCCTTTCCCCGCACCGCGTACACCGCTTCGGCGTCTTGGCGCTTRTGTACACTTTGCCATCCCACCACAGTGCGGAAGGCGCGCATGCAGGCGACGGAGCTCGCGCGGGAGCGCGACAACCTGAACTCGCAGATCATGAACCTGCGCCAGGAGCTCGCGGACGCGAAGGCGGAGGTCGTCAACGTGCGGCGGTCGATCGTCGAGGAGAAGCAGTCGCTCGAGAGCCGGCTCGACGAGGAGCGCCGCGCGAAGGAACGCGCGCGGGCACAGCTCGACAGCCGGATGGAGGAGCTGCAGCGGCGCAAGTCCAAGTTTGCGTGTCTATGAGCGGCGCGCTGTGTGCACTGTGCCGCACCCGTGGCCTCCGGTGTCTKTCGTCCTCGTCGTCTGTTGTGGTTCTCATGTCATGTTCTCCTCTCTATGCCTCCCGTCACCGTCGCCATCGTATCATTCACCCCCATACCATTCCCTCCGCCGCTCTCTCCATCATCGTCTCATCCTTGCATCGGCTCGCATTTTTCGGCCGTCTACACCCTCTCAGGGTCTCCGCCCCCCATTCCCCCGTGTTCCCCGGTCGNCCCCACACTTTACCCCGCATTCTCANCGACCGGNCTCCTGCTCGCACTCTCCGGRCCCGTCCGCCCTTYCGCCACCTCTCCCCATCCGCTCGCATCTTTCTCCATCTACACCTTCTATCAGCCCCTCACCCGCGGTCCTTGTCTAGCCCGCGGCCTGCTGGGCCACGCGCCGCACGACTGCTGCCGTGTTTTATCATCGCACGGCGCACGGCGCTCGGGAAGCTATCGATTCATCCGCCCGCATCTATTCGTCCGTGGCGGGACGTGGGCTGGCTGGACGTCTCTCGTTTTCCCCTGGCGGCGGTGACTCTGAGGAGCGCACGTCGTGCGACGTGCGCCGAGGGATGTTCCGGGTCGCTTCCGGGCGATGTGGTTCGTCCGCGCGGGCGTCAGTGGGCTGGTGTTGTTTGATCCACGATCTGTCTCGATCGTGCGTGTCCCCCGCGTCGTCCGTCTCATCCCATTTGGCGTTGGAAGACGCGAGATATGGGCCGAGGCTCTCTCTCTCTTCCTGCATGTGCGGCGTAGAGGGAGGATCGTTGGTTGATTTACGTTTCTTCTACGTCTACGGTTCCTGCCTACTACTACTCGTTACCTACAAGAGCGCTGCATGCGCACGCGTTTTCTTCYTTTTTTCATTTACAATTTCGTACATTAGAAAGATGTGTTTATTCCTTCGTTCTCGAGCCTCGCGGGTCGGCTCGGTGGTGGTGTTTAGTTATATCCGCTTGTTGCTCGGCCTCGGTGGCTCGTTGATCCGTTCGCGTTCGCCCTTAGTGTGACCCTCTCCATCCCATCCGTCGCTCTTCTCTCTGTTTTTTGTTTGTTTGATTCCTGTTCGCGTCTGCGCTCGCCTCGTATAGTTCATACTCGTACTCGTACTCGATTCTCGTCTCGGATACCCCACGCTCGTTCCCCACATATGACCCCTCCCTCTCCGTCTGTGTTTCTCTTCTCTCGCTCCGTCCAGTGTCTCTCGCTACCCGTACCTACGAATATGTCTAGCCTAGCGGATGTCGTTGGAAGAAATATCAACGCGATGTCGATATGCCCGAAACCCACAGAGCGAGTGATCGAGCGGTAGAGGTGCCTGCAGGGAGTCTGTTGACTGTTGAGCCGGGGCGGGAAGGGCCTCGGCGCGGAGGGGGGCAGAGGGAAGGACTTGGGGACAGTGGTCTGGAGCGAGGGCCGTTGGGCGGATTGATTCATGGCGGGGACGGGTGATGCCCCGCACGGGGGATCGGACCGGAGGAGCGGAGCCAATGGGGAAGCGGGGACGGCTTATGTACGCTTTAGTTACTCCAGCCTCGGAGAAGACGGTGCAGAGGACTCAGGCTCGGAGCAGCTGGCGGCCCACAGCCAACGACCACCAGCCAGCAGCCACCCAACCAGCCAACCAGCCAACCAGCCTGCACTGTCCAGCGTCCAGCCACTGGGCCAGTCCACAGACTC